>VXBP01001530.1:53214-63960 GCA_013400115.1 Rhinopomastus cyanomelas
TCCACCTCTAAAAGCCCCCTGGGTTGGCAGGGGAGGGCTACTACTGGTCTCTGGAGGCTGCTCTGGGCTATCTGAGGGTGGGTTTGCTGGCCCCGCTGGGTGCTGGAGCCTGTCTGGGGGGGCATCTTCCCCAGCTCTTGGGGTGGGAGGCTGGGGAAAAGCCCTTTTGGGGGGTCTCCAGTGTGTTCTCCCTCTGGGCAGAGTGACCCCCCACCCCGGAGCCATGTTCACCCCCGGCAGCATCGGCAGCAGGTCGGAGAAGCCTGTGTCTGTGATATGGGGTGAGTTGGGGCCCCCGGAGCATCCCCCTGCCCCAAAGTGGTGGAGCCCCCCTCCGCTGACCCCCTCCCTGTGCCCACAGGGTGCGAGCTCAGCAGCCAGAGGGACTCCTACACCTTCCAGGTGCCCGAGGACTGGCACTGGGAGCATCAGCTGGCCCTCAGGACGGTAGGTGGGCTCCCCACAGCACCACTGCGGGGTCCCGGGCTGGATCAAAGGGTCAGCAGCAGGGCTACGGAGGGTCCAGGGCTACTGGTGACCTGGCCAGTGGCTCCGAGGGCATCCTCGGCCAGCTTGCTGGTGACACCTGGCTGAAGCTGGGGTCACTGGAGGAAAGGGGCCCACCCCGAGGGACCCAGACAGGCCGCAGGAGCGGGTCCGTGCACCCTGCGGGAGGGTCGCCCAGTCCAGCTGCAGGGTTGAGCCAATCCCAGTCACAAACTGGTGTGTGGTGGGGTGAGAGTGGCCCTGAGGAGAAGGGCTGGGGGTGCTGGGTGAGGAGAAGCCCAGCAGGGCCAGTGGGATCCCGGTCTGGACCTCAACTGGTGTCACCAGTAGAGCCAGGGAGGGGATGGTCCCCCTCTGTCTGCCCCAGTGAGACCCCAGTACCAGAGGGACCTGGAGTGAGGCCAGAGGAGGCCGTGGGGATGCTCAGGGGGGCTGGAGCCCCTCTGCTCTGGGGACAGGCTGAGGGAGCTGGGGCTGCTCTTGTTCCCCTGCAAAGATCTGCCTGGGGGAGCTGGCGCCGGATGAGTTCCACACGGTGGAGGTCTTGTCGCCCACGAAGGGGGATGCCTGTGCTCCGGTGCCCCTGGCCACCCTGAGACCCTCTGTGCTGCCCATGGTGAGTGGGTGGAGGGGCTCTGCCCGTGGAGAGGGGTGGGGGGGCTGGTGGGTGCTGCCACCCTTCTGTCTCCTAGGTGACCCTGATGGGACTGGAGCTGACTCCTCCGGTCACCTTCCGCCTCAGAGCTGGCTCTGGCCCCCTCTACATCAGCGGGCAGCACGTTACCAGTAAGGACTGGGGTGCCACCAGTTTGGGGTGGGAGGCCCTCCTCCCAGCTGGGAGTGGGGGCTCAGCTGGCTTCTCCCACAGTGCTGGCCAACCTGCTGTCAGATGAGGAGGAAGAGGAGGATGATGCTGATGCTGATGATGAGGAGGAGGATGAGGAGGAGGAGGCAGCAGCAGAGAAGTCCTCCAAGAGTCAAGCATCCAAGACGAGCGGCGCTGCTGAGGTGGGCAGCACCCCGTGGGTGGGTGGGGGGTGTCCCTCGAGGTGAGCACCCCATGGGGTGTGGGGGTACTGGGGGTGGAGCTGCTGGCCCAGGGTGGGCTGCTCTGGGCTCCTCCCCCCCGCCTCCCAGAGCCCTGGGTGGGAGGGGGTGAACACATCCCTTCTTGGGGGGCAGAGAGTCCCCATCTCTCCTGACCCTGCTGTCTGCATCCTCCCCTCTCTCCTAGAAGAGGAGGGTGAAGGAGGAGCAGGAGCTGTGAGTACGGTGGGAGGAGAAGCCTCTCCAGCCCTGGAGCAGGGGGTTCCCCCTCCCCACCCCAGCTGCAGGGACCCTGCACCCCTAATCCCAGCCCTGTTCTCTCTGAGCAGGGCCGGCACCTCCTGCAAGGCTCCTCTTCCCAGACAGGTAGGACCCAGCTGAGGGGGGTGGTGAGGGGTCCCCTCTGCATCTCCCCCCCTGCTTAACCCACCGCAGTCAGGGCACTGGGTTGACCAGGACTGGGAGCTCCTGGGGAGGGGGAGAGGCTGATGCCTGAACCCAAAACAGGGGCTCAGGCTGGGCTTCAGGGTGTGTGGGGGGTGTCATTGCTGGACTGGGGTCTCCCTGGGTGCAGCCACAGCCCCCTCCCCACAGGGGCAAAGCAGTGGCCAAGGTGAGAAGCTCTGAGCCCAGGAGGAGCAGGAGCTGCAGGATTTGGACCAGGTACCGGGTGCTGGTGGTTGGATGGGCCTGAGGGTCCCTGTGGGGTCGAGAGGGGGCAGCCCTATGCATGTTCCACCCCCTTCCCCCCCATCTGAGTGTGGGGTCAGCCTGGATAACCCCCTGAGAGACCCTCTCTCCTTCCCTTCCAGGTGGAAAAGCTGCTGCTCAGCCTTGTCCTTCCCTGATTAAAAAGCTGTTTCGCACCCGTGGCTCCTGGAATTGGGGTTGGGCGACTGTGGGATCATCCTCTAGCCTGCCCAGAGGCTGCTCCTAGCCCCCTCACCCCACCCCAGGCCCCTACCCCTGGGGCTGGAGAAGAGTCTATCCCAGCCCTTGTACCCGGTGATGCTGATGAACCAGGGGACAGATGAGGTTTGGGGAGCAGTGGGGAGAGGGTTGTCCCCCATTAACCTGACCCCTGCAGCTATTTGGGGTGGGTCTGCAGTCCCCCCCCCACTGCTGTGCTGCAGGTTGGCTTTGAGGGGAGCCCCCCCACCCCAAGCTGTTGGGTGACACCCCATGAGGCTGGAAGCTGGTGGAAGATGGGTGGGGGGGCTGCCCAACCCCCCCTTTTCCCTGCATCACCCAAGGCTGCTGCTGGCACTGGGGTGGCAAAAGCATCCTGGGTGCCAGCTTTACCCCCACGGGGGGGAGTTTCCCACCCCTAGCGTCACCCAGGAGGGGGGGTTGGCACCTCCCGTCATGGGGAGACCCCCGATGCCTGATCCCCCTCCTCCTGGTCGCTCCAACTCTCCCTCACTGCCTCCCGGGTGGGTCCAGCCCCTCTTTGCCAGGGGGTTCTCCCCCCGACCTTTAAATGCTGCTGCTCCCCCCCACCCAGCGCCTCGATGGGGCGGAGGTCTCCAGCCGCTGCCCCTCGACGGCAGCCGCTGCCCGAGGGAGACCAGCGGGGCCACTAACGCGGGGCTGATGGGGTGGGGACCGAGGGGCCGGGACGACGCTGGTTGCCCCCAGGGCTTAGGACACAGCCCCCAGGACTGCGGGAGGAGGAGGAGGGGACCAGAGCGCTGCTGCCTCCCCCATGCTCCGTCGCTGCTCCGCTGGCATCGCCCGGCGGCCCCCCAGCCCGACCGCCCCCCGGATTCTCCCTCGGCCGCCCCGCTCCCCCGAGGAAGGAGGGAGCAGGCTGCTCCTCGGCTCTTGGGGTGAGGGCAGGTCCTCGGGGGCTCCGCCTGGCACCATGCAGCCCCCCAGGCTGCAGAGCCTCTCCATGTAAGCCCCCGACTCTGCTCTCTATCAGCGGGTTGTGCTTGGAGGCAGCTTTTCTTGAGGGGGGAGGTTTTGGGGGACAGGAGAGAAGCAGAGCGAACCCAAGAAACCCTAGCAAAGCCTGGCTCGCCCCCCGAACCCCAAAGATACCCCAACTAACCCCAAAGGAACCCTAAGTAACCCCTGAGAAGCTCCTGGCTAACCCCCCTGACCCCTAAGGAACCCCAAATAGCCCCAGAGAATGTCCTGGCTAACTCCCCCCTAAACCCAAAGAACCCCTAAGAAGCCCCAACTAACCCCAAAGAAACCTCAGCTAACCCCAGAGAAGCTCCTGGCTACCCCCCTAACCCCAAAGAAGCCCCCAGCAAACTCCCTAGCCCTGAAGAAAGCCCAACCAACCCTAGAGGAAGCCCCAAGAAACCCCCTAATCCCAAAGAAACTCCAACAGACCCCAAAGAAAACCTGAGGAGCCCCAACTAACCTCAGAGGAAGCCCCAAGAAACCCCCTCATCCCAAAGGAACCCCAACAAACCCTAGTGAAACCCAAACTGACCCCCAATACCCCTCCCTGCCCATGTCTGTGCCCCCCTTTTGTCTCCCGCTGCAGATGTTTCCAGCTCCTGGCGCTCTCCTGCCAGACCCAGGTACGTGGATGCTTCTGTGCCAGGCTGGCCCAGGGGACACCCCTTCCCACCCCTGTTTTGCTTTTTGGGGTGCCCGATACCCTACTGGGAGGAGGGATGGGGTGGGGTGGGGGAGGTTCCCAGTGGCCACAGGGATCCCCCCCGCCCCCGAAGTGGTGCCCAGGGCAGGATGAGGATGCGGAGAAGGTGCTCGTGGGGTCAGATCCCTGCTGGAGCCGCCTGTCCCCAGCCTGGGGTTGGGGTTGGGATCGAGGTTTTGGGGGACGGGGAGGTGCTTCCTCCCTGGATCCCTCCAGATTCCCCTCACGGAGGAGGGTGGGAGCCCGGAGCTGCTCCGCTCAGCCCTCCCTCGCCCGAAGGCTGGGCTGCATCGCCCCAGCCCCGGAGCTGGCTGCGGTCCGGGGGCTCCTCCCAGTACACGCTTCGGGGGTGAACTGGGATGGGATAGCTAAGGGGGCTAATGGAGCAGAGCAGCTTCTGGTGTGTGTGTCCCCAAAAAAAATCTGTAGGGTGGTGTGAGGTCTGACCCCACCATCCCTTTCTCCCCCCATCACCCCTTCTCTCTCCCCTCTCCCTTCAACCCCCCCTCCTCTCTTCCCCCCACGATCCTTCTCTCCCCCCGCCCCTTTATTTACTGCTTTTCCCTGCTTTGGAAAGGGACCTGCCTTTGATGGAGACAATCCGCCCCCCGACCCTTCCCAGCCCCATCCCACCTCCTCATCCAGCCCTTTAAGGGGGATCCTGGCAGGAAATGAATCCCCCAGGAGCGCACAAAGGGTGGAGGGGGGGCAGGGAGCAGGTAGGGGACCCCCCCCCAATCCTCCTGGAAACGTTGGTTGGGCTGGGTCCCCTCCTGCCTGGTTTCACATCCAGGGGGGTGATGCCGCAGCCTCGGGGTGGGGGATTGGGGGTGAAAGGTTCTGTGCACCCCAAATTGGGCAGCATACACTCCCCATATCTCCCAGGAGGACGAGCTCCGTTGTGGGGCTGGATCGCCCGGAGCCGGCTGCCGCCCCAGGTTCCCGTTTGCACTGGGATTAAAACCAGTTTCCTCTGGGACCGGCGTCCAGAGGCACCAGTTTGACCTCCGGGGCTTGGGGCTGGGCTGACCCACCAGCACCAGCCGCCCCCACCCCCGGCTCATCTCCTTCAGCCCCGCACTCAGCAGCCCCTGTTACCCCAACCCCAGAGCTGGGAGTTCCTCCCAGTTCACGCTTGGGGGGTGAACTGGGACGGGGTGGCTCCGCTCCCGGCGCCACCCAGTACAGCCCCGGCGGGATTCCCGGCTCCGTCCCCGGGTGCCGCCGGCCGCCCCCCAAAGAAATTGATTTTCTTTTTCCTTTGGAAAACAAAAGGGGGAGACTCAACCGTCTCCCAATTTTAACCAGTACGTGAGGGACCAGGGCGCTGCGAGCGACCAGTTGAGCCGGCGGCAGGTCAGGGAGTACCAGCTCTACAGCAGGGCCAGTGGCAAGCACGTCCAGGTCACGGGCAAGCGGATCACGGCCACCGCCGAGGACGGCAATAAGTTCGGTGAGAGGCCGGCAGCACCCCAAAAGTAGGGGGGTAGAGGAGGTGTCCCAGGATGGGGAGTGTGGGGTCCTCAAGGAGGTTTGTGGGGTTGTGGGTGGGGTTGTTGCTTCAGCTGAGTGGTTTGAGAGCTGCCCCCCAATATATCCCTGACCCACCCCAAAATGCACCCCGAATGTTCCTCATATAGATCCACCCCCCAAATATACCCACCCCTCAAAATCCCCCCCAAATATGCCCATCCCGGAATGAGGGAGTAGGGAGAAGGGAACGGGGGTGTTTTGGGTGCTGGTAGCTCATAGGGGGGTGTTTTGGGTGCCCCCATGGGACACTCGCCCCCCCATCCCATTCCCCCCAGCCAAGCTGATGGTGGAGACGGACACCTTTGGGAGCCGCGTCCGCATCAAGGGGGCTGAGAGCCAGAAGTACATCTGCATGAGCAAGCTGGGCAAGCTGGTGGGCAAAGTGAGTCCCGCCCCCGCCCCCCGCTTCTCCTGCCTCTGTGCACCCCAACCCTGGGCAGCCGGAGCTGGGGCGTTCCGCCAAGG
Organism: Rhinopomastus cyanomelas; assembly: GCA_013400115.1. Classification (NCBI taxonomy): domain Eukaryota; kingdom Metazoa; phylum Chordata; class Aves; order Bucerotiformes; family Rhinopomastidae; genus Rhinopomastus; species Rhinopomastus cyanomelas. The sequence goes on from VXBP01001530.1 coordinate 59,384, forward strand.
GCACAGGGGCTGTGTGGGATCCCCTCCCGAAGGTCCTCTCCATCCCCTTCTCTCTTCTTCTGTCCTTCCTTCTTCCATCCCTCTCTACCCTTCCTCCTTCCTCCCTCCGTCCCTGGTCCCTCCTCCCGCTCTGCTCCAACAAGGAGAAGCCCGTGGGCACCGGGACCGGCCCCGCAGGATGGGGCAGGGAGGTCCCGGCGGGTGGAAGCGGTGGGCAGGGGGCAGCCCCGGCTCTGAATCCCCCTCCTCCTCCTCCCCGCAGCCCGACGGCAGGAGCAGGGACTGCCTCTTCACCGAGGTGCTCCTGGAGAACCACTACTCAGCCTTCCGCAGCGCCCGCTGCCAGGGCTGCTTCCTGGCCTTCACCCGCCGCGGGCGGCCCCGCCAAGCCTCCCGGAGCCCCCCGAACCAGCGGGAAGCCCACTTCATCAAGCGCCTCTACCGGGGGCAGCTGCCCTTCCCCAACAGCCCCGAGCGGCAGAGACCCTTCGAGTTCGTCGCCTCGTCCTCGCCCGCCCGACGCGGCCGCCGCACCCGAGCCCCTGGCACGTAGCGCCTGGCACAGCCCCCCCCTCCAGTCTGTCCCTCCTCATCCTCACGGCTCTTTCCATGAGAATCTTCTCCTCTTCTGGTCCCCGTGAGGTGGTTGGGGAGGGTCTGCTCTGCCCACTGGCCCCGTACTGGTGTTATGGCATCCCTGGCACCCACCTTCCCCACCCAGTGCCTTTACCCTCTCCCCTTGGAGACCTGTCCCGGTGGCACCTGAGACTGGGACCCCCCTTCCTCAATAGTCCCACCCCCCACAGACCTCCTTCTGGGTGTCAGGGATGGAAGGAACCAGCTCCAAGGCCTCTGGGATGGTCCCCGTTGGAGTGGGATGCAGAGCCCATCTCCAGCCCTGGGGCCACCGGGTCTCTGTAAGAGCTGGGAGGGCACGGGGGGCACCCAGGTGCGGGGGTGAGTGGGGTACCCCTGCCTGTCTCTCCCGGGGACGTGCAGACCCGGAGCCAGCACTTGTATCCCCAGAGCTGAGGGGATCTCTGTCTTTATTTATTAGGAGGAAGCTCTGTGCCCTCTCCCAGCGGCACTGGTGGTGCCCACCAGGCTCTGCTGGTTTTTCAAAGAGGGATCCCCCCCCACTTTAGGGGCCCTTTGGTTGTTTTGGAAGCGGTTGGTTGTGTTTTAGGTCTGAATGTTCAGGCTTTGGTGGTTGTTTGTCGAAAGGAGGAAACCTCAAGGTGAATAAAAGTGACTCCTGGTGAACAAGGCATCACCCTTGATGTGGTACCTGCTGCTCCTCTGTGGAGCATCACTCTCAGTGTGGTACCCAGTATGACACCCCTTGCTCCCTTTACAGGACATCATCCTCAGCCTTGTACCCGCTGCGGTGCCCGCTGCTGCCCTGTAGGGCATCACCCTCAGCATGGTACCCACCCAGGGCCACCAGTTAGCCCACAGCTCGCCAGCCACTGCTCAGCCTGCACTGGGTGTCCCCCCCTCCCAGTTGTTGTCCCCTCAGACAAAGCCCCGGGAGGTGGCAGCCGGCCGGTGGGGAGGTTCTAATCCCTTAGAAGTGGGGGGTCCCCCAGCTGCTCCGAAGCCCCGCCGGCATCACTCGGGGTGGGGGTTCGAGGAGAAAGCTCTGGCGGTCGGAGCTAAACGCAGCTTTAGAGCAGACGAGGACGGCAGCCCCCGGCGGTTCCGGCTGGACAAAGCCCCCAGGTGTGGGGGCAGAACCCACCCGCCGGGTAGTTTTGTTTCATGTGCGTGTCCGTGTCCCCCTCCTCGTCCCACCCCGAACCTCCCCTCCCATTTTCTTCAGCTCCTACCGGCCCAACTCCTCGTCCCCAGAGGAATTTGAGAGCTTTTTGAAAGGAGAAAAGGGCTGAGTGAGCCCGGACCCTGCCGCCCCCTCCCCAGCTGCACCCGAACTTCAAAGCTCCCTTTGTGGGATCAGTGATTGTCCCCTCTTCCCCTTTCCCCTCCCTCCCTTCTCTTCTCCTTCCCCAGCCCCTTCCTCTCTTTTCTTCCCGAGTTTTCCCCTTCCTCCCCTCTCTTTCTTCTCGACCTCCCCGGATAGAAAAGGGCTCGGAAGGGGGAGACCCTTTTAATTGTGGCTGGGACAGGAGGGGAAGGGGGGAGAATCCCCCCCTGCGGACACCAGCTCAGCCCTCACACTGCTTCTTTCTTGTGGTTTGAGGTGAGACCCGGGGCAGGGGGGCGGTGGAGGTGTCCCCCACATTCCTGGCCCCTCTGTGCTGAAAGCGCACTGGAGGGTGTCTCACCCCACCGCCGCGGCGAGTCCAGACGGTCCCCAGGGATGAGGAGGGGCGTAGGGGCTGTGCAGCCAGCTGCACCCCAAAGTTGTGACCCCACAGGTGACGGGGGCCAGCACCCTCTAAGGACAGGGGCTGCTGTCACTGGGGTCTCTGGGTTATGGGGGGGTGCCCGGTGCTGCCCGGTGCTGCTGGTGCTGGGAGGCAGGGAGCCCCAAGTCCTGTGGAGGGAAGGAGGGGGCAGTTGGGCAGCAGAGGGGTGCAGGAGCTGTGTGACCCCCCTCCATGGGGCTGTGGGAGTGGTCCTTGTCCCCTCATCCTGCAGGACAGTGAGGCTGAAGGAGGCTCCTGCTCTTCCTCCATCACTTGGATGCCTCTGCACATCCTCCGTGTCTTGGTGAGGCCGAAGGAGGCTCCTGCTCATCCTCCCTTGCTCAGATGCCTCTGCTCATCCTGCTTCACTTGATGAGGCTGCATCGCTCAAGGAGGCCAAAGGAAACTCCTGCTCTTCCTCCATCTCTCCGTGTTCCTGCTCTTCCTCCATCTCTCCGTGTTCCTGCTCTTCCTCCATCTCTCCGTGTTCCTGCTCTTCCTCCATCTCTCCGTGTTCCTGCTCTTCCTCCATCTCTCCGTGTTCCTGCTCTTCCTCCATCTCTCCGTGTTCCTGCTCTTCCTCCATCTCTCCGTGTTCCTGCTCTTCCTCCATCTCTCCGTGTTCCTGCTCTTCCTCCATCTCTCCGTGTTCCTGCTCTTCCTCCATCTCTCCGTGTTCCTGCTCTTCCTCCATCTCTCCGTGTTCCTGCTCTTCCTCCATCTCTCCGTGTTCCTGCTCTTCCTCCATCTCTCCGTGTTCCTGCTCTTCCTCCATCTCTCCGTGTTCCTGCTCTTCCTCCATCTCTCCGTGTTCCTGCTCTTCCTCCATCTCTCCGTGTTCCTGCTCTTCCTCCATCTCTCCGTGTTCCTGCTCTTCCTCCATCTCTCCGTGTTCCTGCTCTTCCTCCATCTCTCCGTGTTCCTGCTCTTCCTCCATCTCTCCGTGTTCCTGCTCTTCCTCCATCTCTCCGTGTTCCTGCTCTTCCTCCATCTCTCCGTGTTCCTGCTCTTCCTCCATCTCTCCGTGTTCCTGCTCTTCCTCCATCTCTCCGTGTTCCTGCTCTTCCTCCATCTCTCCGTGTTCCTGCTCTTCCTCCCTCCCTCAGTGAGGCTGAAGGCTGCTCCTGCTCTTCCTCCAGCTCTCCGTGTTCCTGCTCTTCCTCCATCTCTCCATGTTCCTGCTCTTCCTCCCTCCCTCAGTGAGGCTGAAGGCTGCTCCTGCTCTTCCTCCAGCTCTCCGACCCTCGTGCCGACCCTGCCCAGCTCAGCGAGGCCGAAGGCCGCCCGCACTCCCCCTCCCTCGCTCGGAGCCCTCCCGCACACCCTCCCGCATGGCTGCTCCAGCCGGTTGCGGCGGAGGCGGTCGCTGTAGCAACGTGCTGCTGCGCAGGGGAGGGATGCGGAGCGCAGGCGAGGGATGCTGGGCGCAGGGATGGCTCCTGCCGGGGACACGGAGCTGCCCGCCGCAGGCCATGGGCTCCCCTGAAGGTAGGGCCCCCCACCCCGGCTCTCCCCGCGCACCTGCCTGGCGTTGGGGGGTGTCCCCGGCGTGAGGATGCGGGTGCTGTGGGGCTGGGAGGGACGCGGAGGAGGGGTTTAGGGCTGAGCGGCCGCGCTGGGTGGTCACTGGGTGCTGGCGCCCGGCGGAGGCAGGATCCGTGCGCTGCCGAACTCCTCCCCTGGGCACCCTTGGGTGCTGCTGTGTGTCGGGGGGTGCTGAGACCACAGCGGGTGCCCCGGCTGGTTCCGGCACCCGAGCGGCCCCGGGCGCAGGTGGCAGCTGCTGAGCAGCCGCTGCGGGTGTCTTCATGCCTGAGAAACTGGGTTAGTGGGGGGGGGGCAGCCCCAGGCTCCTTTGGTCGTGGCCATGAGCCCCCCACCCACTACAACCCCCCCCCACCATAAACCCTCCCCCTCGCCATCCGGCTGTGGGCAGCTGGCGGGGTTGGAGGGGGCGCAACCCCTTTGGAGTGGGGGCACGGCGGTGTTTTGGGGCTGGGGGTGTGATGCTCGTGGTCGAGCAAACAAGGAGGGGTCCTGGCATCAAAGGATGGGGGGGGATCCCCATCCCCGGATGTATTTCCACCCCGTCCGATTATTTCCACACCCCAAATGTGCTTCTGTCACCCCAGATGTGCATCTATCCCGCCCGAGAAGGACACTCACCCCCCCAGAAGTGCACCCCGGATTGGGGGGGGGGGGGGGCTC
>VXBP01001532.1:12092-40558 GCA_013400115.1 Rhinopomastus cyanomelas
CACCTTGAGTACTGTGTCCAGTTCTGGGCCCCTCAACTTCAGAAGGACATTGAGGTGCTTGAACGTGTCCAGAGAAGGGCAATGAGGCTAGTGAGAGGCCTTGAGCACAAGCCCTATGAGGAGAGGCTGAGGGAGCTGGGATTCTTTAGCCTTGAGAAGAGGAGGCTCAGGGGAGACCTTATTGCTGTCTACAACTACCTGAGGGGTGGCTGTGGCCAGGAGGAGGTTGCTCTCTTCTCTCAGGCAGCCACACCAGAACAAGAGGACACAGCCTTAAGCTGCGCCAGGGGAAATTTAGGCTTGAGGTGAGGAGAAAGTTCTTCACTGAGAGAGTCACTGGCCACTGGAATGGCCTGCCCGGGGAGGTGGTGGAGTCGCCGTCCCTGGAGGTGTTCAAGGCACGATTGGACGTGGCACTTGGTGCCATGGTCTAGCCTTGAGCCCTGTGGTAACGGGCTGGACTTGATGATCTATGAGGTCTCTTCCAACCTTGGTAATACTGTGATACTGTGATACTGTGGTACCACAGAGACGTTTCCATACCCACTGGTAATTTGCAAGCTGAAAAGTATTAAGACTGTTTATAAACTATTAAATTTCATTCAAGCTCTCAGCATTACTTCAATGTACTCAAATAGCAAAATTTTAAATATTCAAAACTTTAGGAAATGTTTAGCATGTTTTTTACTGTTAATTTACTCAAATCAAATTTATCAACCTTCATGACTATTTAAGCATTTCTTTAACTTCATGTGGGAATGGAGAGAAAGTGTTCCCCTACGTAAGTATTACAGTCTGACTTAGTTCTATTTAAAATATTTTCAAATATAGAATATTTTAGAAGGTTAGATATTTGTATTACTTTAACAAAATAAGCAGTTAACTAAAAACGTTCCAGCAAACTCACCGTGAACTTGACTGAAATTACTTTTTCTATGTCTTTTATCCCATTCAAAATTTTGTCAAACATTCCTGAGGAATGTTTTAATCTCAAAGCAGTACATTTTTCAGTACTGCAGTGTTCTGTCAGCTCCACAAGTAATGGACTATTTTCATACTTCTAATCCACATTCCAGAAATTATTCTGGACAGATTTTAGCTAGGATGTCTGAAGACGGTTCATGGTCCCTAAAGACACTTGCATAAGAGTGTTTTATCTGGCATTAAAGCAAGAAATTTGCATTAGTAGTGCAAACCACAGGTGCTTAGCTTTCATGACAAATGAGGTAATCACCACTTTCTGATCACCCACTGTAAATTCTCAGTTTTTAGTTCTTGCAACTTTTTACTGTTTATGAGATCTGTAGAGATTATCTGCAGATTATAAAAGCTATTCCTTTGTTTAAATTAGTTGCAATCAAATTTAGTGTCATCTGTGCTACAAACTAGATTCTAAATGTGTTTTTGATGTTCGATGATCCTTGTACTTCTTAAGATAATTATAAAATAATTGTCTCCATTATTATCTTTACCCTGGGAATTTGGGGTCCAGAATTAATATTAATCAGAATTTTTGAATCCTGCCACTCAGAGGTCAGGTTTCTCTGGGTTCAGATCTAAAACAAAATTAAGTGAAAATCCATTAATTATTTTGTACTTGGAGTAACATAAACAAGAGTATGTATCCTCTATTTCTCAAAAACTTGCTGACAGAATTTGATAAATAAGGTGAATTGTTCTGTCTGCACTTTGACCCTTTTAAACCAGTCATAGATGGTAGGTACATTTTTATGAGTTATGACATGCTATTATTCTGACAATTCTGATAAGGTGTTTCAGAAAGTGGGAGAAGTGTTGCAGTCCACAATTACAGTCCACAATCCTCCAATGTCCTTCTAGTACTGCCATTATCCAGAATAGAGAGTATGTGATTTTCCTAAAAGTCAAGATCAGTTCTTTTTTGACTTTCTACTTTATACCCATCCCAATACACCATACAAAAACAGGCTTTGAAAAAATTGTTCCTGTCATCTTTTCTGTGGGATGCAAGATTCCGTCCTGCTTTTAACTTTTAGTTCAGGTCTTAGAAAAAATTTAATGCAAAAATAAAAGATGTCTACAAGCCTTATCAGCTAATTGAACTACAACTTGGGCTGAACTGCAGTACAAGAATTAATAAATCCTTGACCAGTTCACTAAATCCTACGCTAGTTGCTACTATCCACACAAATCTATATTGGCAAAATCAAACATTTCCATCTCCAAAGTCAACATCTACTCAGCAGGATTTCTCAAACCCATTTTAAGGCACTTAAAGTAAAACTAAACTTGGATCATCATTTAAATGAGAGGGTTAAGTTCCTTCTCTGCATAAAAGAACCATAGCTTCCTAGGTCTCTCTTACATCCTTCAAGGTGTTCCTTAAACCTCAAGGGACTTATATCATGCAAAGCTACGTACATCAGTCGTAACTTTATGACCAAACCGGTTTCCATCAGGCTATAGTCTATTTTCCTTATCATAGATGTCTAAAAAAGGACCTCTTCAGTAGGGAAAGGGACACTAATTAGTTAATCATATTAACAATGGGAGTGAAGCATGAATTGCCTTTTCACATACAAAAATAGTCTCAAAAATAGTTACATCTCAGTTTTCCACATTGTAGTAACAGTTTTCATTGACAAATGTGTCAATTTTCTTTTCAATAAGATATATTGTTTTCTCATTTAAACAAGCATTTACTTCTCTTACCTTCAGCCTAATATAATACTCTACTTTCTTTAACCTTCATTGCCTATAGACCCTTAGTATGACAGTTTTTTGAAGCTGCCAATAATCCCACACAAATGTAAAGAACCAACTTTGTCTTCCAAATCAGAAATGAAATCTGGATTTGTGATAAGTTATTTCAGGGGTTAACAGAATCATAGAATCATAGAATCATAACAGATTGGAAGGGATCTCAAAAGATCATCTAGTCCAATCCCCCTGACATAGCAGGATCACCTACACCAAGTCACACAGGAACACATCCAGGCAGGTCTTGAACATCTCCAGTGAAGGAGACTCCACAACCTCCCTGGGCAGCCTGTTCCAGTGCTCCGTCACCCTCACCGTGAAGAAGTTCCTTCTCAGGTTGATGTGGAACCTCCTATGTTCCAGCTTACAACCATTGCCTCTCGTCCTATCACTACATGACACCGAGAACAGCCCAGATCCATCCTCCTGACACCTGCCCCTCAAATATTTGTAGACATTAATGAGGTCACCCCTCAGTCTCCTCTTCTCCAAGCTAAAGAGACCCAGCTCCCTCAGCCTTTCCTTGTAAGGGAGGTGATCCACCTCCCTCATCATCTTCGTTGGCCTTCGCTGAACCCTCATCCCTCTTGAACTGAGGAACCTAGAACTGGACACAATACTCCAGGTGTGGTCTCACCAGGGCAGAGTAGAGNCTACCCTGTAGCCAGTTTACAATCCACCTTACTACCTGAAAATCTAGGTCACACTGCCTCAGTTTGTCTGCAAGGATGCTGTGAGAGACTATGTCAAAGGCCTTACTTAAGTCAAGATAGATGACATCCACTGCTCTGCCATCATCCATCCACCTGGTTATGCCCTTATCAAAGGCTATCAGGTTGGTCAAGCACGACTTTCCCTTTGTAAAGCCATGCTAAGTGTCCCTAATGACCCTCATGGCCTTGATATGCCTGGAGACAGCCCCTAGAACAAATTGTGCCATCACCTTTCCTGGCATGGAGGTGAGGCTGACCAGTCTGTAGTTACCTGGGTCTTCCTTCTTTCCCTTTTTAAAGATCGGGGTAACCTTTGCTATCCTCCAGTCCCTAGGCACCTCTCCTGTTCCCCAGGACCTAGCAAAGATGATGGAGAGTGGCTTAGCAATGACTTCCGCCATTTCCCTTAGTACACGCAGGTGCATCCCATGTGGAAGTTGGTATATTTTCTCATACTGCAACAAAGGGAACATTTATAAAACAAAACTAGAAAAAAATCAACATGAACTTAGGGAAATCAAGCTAAATGCCTAATTTTGAGTCCAGTATAGAAGTCTAAAATCCTGATCTAGTCTGAGAGATTTCTATGCAAGACTGCGTTAATTTTGTCTTTCCCATACCACCCTGAATCATATTTTACTTGTTTTATAACACTGAAATGTTCAAAGTGCAATTTTTGAAATGTGAAACTAAAAGAGAAGTCACTGTTCAGATGCTCATTCAAAACCGGTCATTCATGTTACCTGCACTTGGTCCAATTCAGGCACCAGCCAAAATAATCTGAATGTCCAGACACAGTGTAAGAACTGACACAAATTTTTCATACAGGTGGATTTTGAAAAGATAAATTTAGCCATGACCTTTTCAAAACACTTTTGTAAAAAGAGAATGTTGGGCAGATGCTTGTAATAATATAATAAACAGGCTCTATTTTTTAATGAGGAATGGCTTTTTAATATAGGAATAATTACTGCTTCAAAACTGTGACAGGGAATATGCCTGCTCTAGGTGTCAGTTATAATTGTAATGATATGTAGCATTACAAACCCATATTTGTCTAAGGATAAAAAAAAAGACAAGTAGAGATACATGACACAGGAAACAGTGGGAGCAGACATCCATATTACTTCACTTGATTGAAAACACGAAAATACAGAGCTGAACCTAGCATACAGGAAATAATACTCTGCATTGATTAGCTTTAAAATGAGCAGTTTTAAGCATGTGTGCTATTGTGTTTCTAAGCATGTTTCATATGCCATTAGAAAAGTTGTTTTTGGCATGTTCCTTGTACATCTGAAATCATAGAATCATAGAATCATTACGGATTGGAAGGGACCTCGAAAGATATACCCAAATGTTGCAGTTTGAGAACTGCTAGAACTTGTAGAAGTGCTTTCATGAGGAAGAAAAGTTGTGTTGTGTTCTGGGGGACCTGTCCCCGGTTGCACAGGTCTCAGGACCCTTCCCCGGAAGCGTCTGTCCTGTGACCTGCCCCTGAAAGGCAGGCTAGGGGGAGCCTATAAAACCAGGGCAGGGTCTTTGTTTGCCCCTTTTTGGGGGCTGGGCCCTGAAGGCAGTGCCCCCGCACCGCCCCGGGAATGGGCAGTGGGGGGGGTGAGGACAGTGGCTCCAGGGGTACAGTGGCTCCCGAAGCAGCCACGACCTGCTGCGGCTTCCGAACCAGCCGCAGCCCCGGCCTGACCCCACCGCCAGCGGGCACCTGCCGCCGCGGGGTCTGGAAGCGACCCTGGCTGCAAGTTGCCGTGGGTGCGCGGTACCGCCGCATCGCCACCCCGGACCTAAGAAGCAGTGCCCCNTGAGCTGGAGAAGCCACGCTGAAATGCATGCAGCTGCATAGAGGGATGCAGATTGTGGGCACTGAGAGACTCAGGCCATCCCGAGAGCATTGAGATGCATGTCTGTCTGCTGCACCGAGGGATGCAGGTGTGGGCACTGAGAAACTCAGGCCATCCCGGACTGACATGCTTTCCTTCCCAGGTCTCTAAATTAGAAGAAGATCCAGGGCCCAAACTGGAGTGGTTTCCCATTCTATTTTCTCAGGTTCTGTGAGGGCATTAATGACACAATGTGTATGCACCGACTTGCATAACCTTTTCTGTGTATAGTTAGTGTTAATAAACTTTTCTGGAGTTTCCCTAAGCCATCGATTGTCTGGTGAATTTTATCCAAGATGCCATTGAGACCTCACTGCTTTTCTTTCTTTTCTTTGATATTGAGTTGTGGTCCTGAACCCACCACACCAAACAAGACATTTTGAGGTTGTGATCTTCAGCTCATAATCACAGTCTCAGTACAATGGCAAGGTAAAATAAAAAAGGTTAAAAACGCAATTACCACTTTCAAGTTTTCAGTTCCTTTTTAAAAGAAAACATATTTCAGCTGATCTAGTTCTCAAATGCTTCTGAGACCCATCAGAACTCCCTGATCATGAATGTGTTTTCTGCTTCTCTGCTTGTGCACTTGATCTAGCCAGTCCAACTCACAAACTCTGTGAAGGAAGTGGGATGTGAAATTCCCTAAGCAGGAAGTAAAAAGGAAAGATGGGATAAGAAAAACAAAGTGAGAAGACATAAAGGCAGTCTACATTAGAACGCATCACACATAGCTGGATAGAAAAATTAATGATCAATCTGCTTATTTTAAAGTAATTGTTTCAGAAACCAATAATAAAACTTACTTTTCCAAAGTAAGGCCACAAAAATTTTAGCTGTAAGGTATGAAATTATTTCTGCCCTTTACAGGCATAATAGAGTGCACAGCGTAATTGCAAGACAACAAAATATTTCTCAAATAGTACAAAATACGTTTCTTTCCACCAAAATCCTTAGTACCCTGTATTTTCCTATGGAATTTAAATGAACCTATTATGTAGTACCGAATATTACTATATGCATTCTATATTTGGGGCCTATTAAACTAATTGAGATGAAAAGTACATTGTAAATGTTTCTTACACAGCAGAGAGCAGAATAAATTTATCAAGAGTAGTAGTGGAAATGCTTTGATATATGCACAGTTTTGAGGCTTATTTTTACTGCAAGTTGGTTAACTAACTCAGTCTGCTATTTGCATGTAAGAAACGTCATTCGGCCTGGAAGGAACACGACAAGGAATTTTTTGCTTAGACTACCCAGTACATTAGTAGATTATATAGAATAGGAAGTTTACCATGAACAGAGATAAATTCTATCTTCTATAGAGATTTATTTTAGCAATTCAAAAGAGACAGTCAATGAGTGACCATCTTAAGTTCCACTTAATCTTTCCTATGCTTTGGTTAGACCTGCCTCTATTATTAAATGAGAACCTGTGACTACTCAGAATAAGATTTGTTACACTACTAATCATCTAAAAATTTAGTGTCTAGTCCACATTCATCATCAAGGCTCTAGTGAATGAAGAAGAACCCTCTACAGCAGACAATTTATCCAGTTTTTGAATGGGTTTCTAAAAGAGAAGAGAGATGAACTAACCTCAGAAGTGGTTTGACTTACTTCATGTACTGAAGAAACTGTTGAGACAACCTCCTCTAATGAGAAGCCCTGTTTTAAGCCTAACTCACGCAAGATCAATACCCTGTTAAATGTTTAGCCAGCACTTGTCCACCTGTCAAACACTTTGTCGGGGCACCTGCCAAATACTTATTCAGGGGCACCTGCAACACCAATATCACTGACCACAATGTTCCCAGACAGGTAGCTGATGTTTGGCTTATATCTCTGTAGAAAATAAAAAGCACTACCTATGAAAAATGTCACTCTATCATTACAGTTGCTTGGCTGAAGTCTGCTGCAATCTGCAGAATGACATCAGGGCAAAGAACTTCTCTTGATCTGCTAACCACCCACATTCTGATCAACACCAGGATGGTGTTGGCCCACTCCTGGCTCATGGTCATCCACATGTCCATCAGGACCCCCAGGACCCTTTCTCCTGCACTGCTCTCCAACAGCTCAGTCCCCAGCTTATACTAGTACCTGGGGTTGTTCTTGCCCAGATGCAAGACTCTACACTTACCCTTATTATAGTTCATTCAATTTCTCCCTGTCCAGCTCTCCAGTCTGTTCAGGTCTCACTGAATGGCAGTACAGTCTGCTGGAGTGACGGTGATACCACCCAGCTTTGTGTCATCAGCAAACCTGCTCATAATGCACCCCAATCCCTCATCCAGGACAATATTGAATAGATTGAATAGGGCTGGTCCCAGCACCAACCCCAGGGCACTCCACTAGATACAGGCCTCCAACTAGACTCTGTCCCATTGACCACTACTCTCTGGCTTCTCCTGCAGCCGGTTCACGATGCACCTCACTACACAATCATCTAGACCACACTGCCTCAGTTTGGCTGAGAGGTTGCTATGTGAGCCTATGTCAAATGCCTTACTCAAGTCAAGATAGATGACATCCACTGCTCTGCCATCATCTGTCCACCTGGTTATGCCCTCATAAAGGGCTAGCAGGTTGGTCAAGCACAACTTTCCCTTTGTAAAGCCATGCTAAGTGTCCCTAATGACACTCCTGTCCTTGATGTGCCTGGAGACAGCCTCTAGAACAAATTGTTCCATCACCTTTCTTGGGGTGGAGGTGAGGCTGATTGGTCTATAGTTGCCTGGGTCCTCCTTCCTACCCTTTTTCAAGATTGGAGTGAAAGAAAAAGTGCCTATTCTTTAACGATTATAGTTTGCCTTACAGCTTTTATTCCTCTTTCATGTGCACTGTGTTTTCAAGCATTCTTTCACTTTGCAAAGAAGCCCAGGCCCACATAATGTCGTTGAGGAATACATACTTCATGGAATTCAATTATAGTATGACTGGGAGAATTCTGTATTAGAATCTCCAACATTTGTATTCTCTGTGAAGTTTTAATTCAAGTGGACTGCCTAACTCTTAACTTTCCCTCCTCTTTGCCTAATTGTTTCATATAACTTTAAACATGAACACAGTATTTTATCCTTCTCAATATTTTTCTCAGCAGCCAGCCACACTAATTGAATTAACGCTTAATAAAAATGTTTTCCTAGGTTCTCCACCTGTGAATTAAAGCATTCATACTATAGTATTTGCTATTGGTAATTCAGGATTGATTTTTCCAGCCTTGTCAACCATGTTACTCTAATATCCAAGCTATCCACCGCAAGCCAACCAAAGTATCACTTGTTACCTTGTTATCATTGCCATGTTATCTGCTTGTATTTGTTGTGAATTCCCACTTACAACAGGTGACAAAAGACACTGGAGTTTAACAATTTTATAAATTAATAGGTTATAAGACTGCTTAAGCCAGAAAAGATCAAAAGAACAAAAATTCTTACATGCTGCAGCTGTCTTTTTAGCTTACACCAATAGCTCAACCAAAAAAGCATGGACAACAGATTCTCTGATAAGACACTGCAAGAGGTGGTGAGAAAGGTCAGTCTTGCTTTATATCCTGAGCCATATCCTATTTTCACACTATAGTCAGGGAAGAAGGAGTGTCTTGGACACTGCTCCCCTTCAGTGCCGAGGGAAGAAATTTTTGCTGTCTTGAACTGATTAATTCTATGACACTTTTCCAGTTTGATGTGTTGATACTACACACAGATCTTGATATAAGTGCAAACACAGTCCCAGACTCTATGGCAATTTTATTACACAGGGAAAATATTGAACTGGGAAGCACCGGTACATAATTCCATTTATTTTAAATATATTTTTTCATGTTTCAGGTTGCTCATGTTAGCTGTTGATGTGAGTTATCTCTTAATATGAGGAGTTATCTCTTAATATGAGTTCTCTCCTAACATGCTGTTTGCTTTGTTGTCTTAATTTATGTCATCCTCCCTGAAATATTTCTTACTCCTTTAAGTTTACGTAACAAGTGCAATACAAGATAAACACTTGCAGTAAATGCCTTTTTTTATCTGGAGGGAATACATGCATTCATGCAAGCCTCCTTATGACTCAAATAAGGTGTTTATTTTTTAAAAAAAACTAGCAACTAAAATGTTACGTACTGTCAAGGAATTATCCCAAGAAGAAATTAACCAATTAAAATACTTAATGTGCCAATGGGTCAAAAAGGAGAAAACAAACTATTTATAAATTGCATGCAAAACCAAAAACTAACTCAGTTTGGGGAAAAAAAGGAAGATTAATTTAGTATGCATAGCATAGAACCCTCCACAAAGTCATATAGAGATTAATCATGTTCTCACATAACTGAGACAAGTTGCTATCTAACTTTCAGCAGTCCTTATTCCTTGTGGAAATATGGAGTCCTTTCAGTCCATGTACACATCCCTCAGAGTCAGCAGACTTTCAAATTCTAGTTCCCTGCTCCACGAGCTTCCAAACCAGTCCTTCATTTTCAGCACACTGATTCCTGTGTCTACGAACAAGGGAAAAACTCTCTCCATTTTAGCAAACACTTGAGTTCATACAAAACTTTTCTTCCACTGATCCTTGAGGTACTGCTCTCTATTTACCAAGGCAAGCTGACTGCCAGGAATAGCTCAGCAACGAAGTCTCTTCTACTAACAACAGAAAAAAGTGAAGAAGAAATAGGAGTCAGAAATCAAAACCAGAAGTTCCAAACCCATTGCTGCAGTTTTTCAGAGCACAAAAAATTTTTCACAAGTTGTCATAGCAACTTCTCAGTGCCTCAGGTTAAGAAACCTGTTCAGATTTCAAACACATGCACTCTATATCAGTTTAAGGCTCTTGCTTGCAACTATAATTTATTATCATGTGATGTACTCATTTTACAATTAATTAATCTAGTCCTAAAGCTGGAGATAAGAGCACTTGCAATTCTCACTACATTGCTGTGCAATAAAAAAATACTTCCTAATGTTTCCCCAGATACTAACGTGTACCTCCTATTAGTTCAAAGAAGACTTGCCTGAAAGCCTGAGAAAAGAATTTTCCCTTACAAAGGATAAAAATTTCACCTTAGGAAGCAAAGGATTAAGTAGGAATTTATGTCTGTATTTGCACTAAACTGCAATAATCTGGTTTTGATCTGGCCATTTATCACTTCCACAGTGGTATATAATTCTATTAACTGTGATATGTCCAACACTATAATCAAAGTCTATGAGAAGAAATGGTTATACCAGTATTTGGGGGAAGAAGAAATACATATAAACTCAGTTTGAGGCTATATTCACTTCCTTTCAGTGCCCAAAGTAAATAAAGGACTTCATGATCCATCCCATTTCATGTCCTGCCAAGCTCTTGATGCTGGAACCCCAGAGACTTCATGAGCAGGGTAACTAACATAAAAGATTTGTTCTTAGTGCCCACAAAATCCACTAAAAGCATATCCTGTAATTGCATATGAATTATATCTTTAACATTTATCATGATAAGTGGAAAACAGATCCAGTAAGACAAGAATCACATCACCTAATATTTAATAGGTTTTATCTACACCATCTATGACAGGTTTATGTAGAAAAACAGCGTTGGGGGAAGAACGCATTTCTTTTACAAGATTTGTCAACTGAAAACACAAGGAAAATGTAGATTCAGTGACCAGCCAGACTTGACAATTTTACTTCTGTTTTTCACAAGTACCAAATTATCTGGCAATTCAACCTTTTATATTTCAGTTTTCTGATATGTTTTATTTGTAGCACAAAGGAGTTTGTGACCCTCACAACAAACAGCAAAAATAACTGAACACCTTGCTGATGAATTATCCAGAATTTCAATTTTCAGAAATCCCAAGTTTCCAATTACAGTCATAAAGAAGTATAACACTTAAAAAGTCTTAACTTTATTTTGCTTGATGCATTTATTCTAAATCAAAGGACACAATCCTTCAAGACAATGAGTCCATGAGATTATTTCTTCCTGCGTGTTAGGGTTTGTGTTAGATCTTTGGATGACATGGAGAAACTATACCCCTGAAGAATGGAAAACCCAGAAAATAAATATTTAATCTAAAAACATCTTTTTCCTTTAAATATATATATAGAAAGAGAGAAAATTCCAGGTTGAGGTGACTGGGCCATAGGATGTGACATTCGAGTTGCCCTTTATGCAGGCAGAAAGGCAGAACAGCCACATGACAGTGCAGTTAACCTTACTGCTGCTGCTTTCTTTTCCCTCATTCCATGATATTTAGAGCTAGAAAATCTAGTAATTCCATGTGTTTGAAAAACATTTACACCTATTTTTCACTTTATCATAAATTTTCTTGAATATATGCATAACCACAAACCTGTTGTCTTCTACATTATGTGTTTTGAATTTTGCTTGTCAATATGAGAACTTTTCTTTTGTCAAAAATATTTACTCCAGATTAACTTTTCTTACCAGTATATCACTATATGAATATCTAAAGCATCAGGCAAACAACAAAAGCTCATGAATTAGAACAAGTGTGGCTATTTATCTTCACTGACCACACAGTAACTTTTTTTAAAGTTTTATGAAAAATACTGAAGGAGAACTAAGCAGAATGGACAAATCCCTGGAAACAAAGTAATTTTAAAAGAAATAATGAGATTACATCCATAACCAGCAATAGATTTTCTAAGGATTTCCTAAGAAAAGAGGCTATGTGAAGTTGTGTCACCTATATGACACCAAGAGAAGTTCCAGTCAGATTGTTATATTAGCCTCTAAAAGTCTCAAGGGACACCAGAGGTTTGCCACAGGTAGAGATTATCCAAAAAAAAGTTTAGAATAAGGGAATTCAATAACATGTCTGGGCTTTCAATATCACTCCTGAGCCGAACTTGAAAATGTTACCTCTGTTCAAGCCAGAACTTATCCTTTTCCAAAAGAAATGTTCAACACTTCAGCCACATCACAGTCACCAACCATTAAAAGAACATCCCATGTGCATATTCAAGAGTCATTATTAGGTTTATTTTTTATTCATTAAATGCTTGTCTGCACATAAAAGTTACTTCTATGAAAGGAAACACAGCTTTCCCTAGAATTCAGTGTTCCAAACCGTCTTCAAGCAAAACCAAGGGAAGGAAAACAGTGAGTGATCACTCGCCTTGTGCCTCCAGCACATGTGCTTATCACAGACACAGAGCCGCTGCAACTCCCTGACACTGATTCCCTCAGAGATACCTATTGACTAATATTCTCTCATGGGGCATCACATCAGCAAACATTTTTCTCCTTCCAGAAAGCTCACAGTGCAGACAGAAAAAGCTGGTGTGAGTCAGCTGAGATGCACATCTTCATCAAAACTATGTGAGACAATTTAATATATGCCCACTTTATAATACCTCTTTAAAATCCTGCTGTGGCAGGAGGATTGCAGTAGATGATCTCTTGAGATCCCTTCCAATCCCTAACATTCTGTGAATCTGTGATTCTGTGAAAATCAATGTGGTAGCTTTACCAAAGGAACCAAACTGAATCTCCACTGCTCACTGCTCCTCTGTCCAGTGCGTAAGTCAGCCATAAAAAAGCCTACTGCAACACAAAGGTGGGGCAATGCACCTCTGTAAGAACCTTCTTAAAAAAGAGATATTAGTTCAAAAACAGGAGATTATGTGATTGAAGCGAGTATATCAGTCGAGGCAATGCTAAGTACAAATACAGGCTGGGCAGTGACTGGCTGGAGAGTAGCCCTGGGCAGAAGGGCTTGGGGGTGCTTGTGGATGAGAGGCTCAACATCAGCCAGCAGTGTGCACTTGTAGCCCAGAAGGCAAACTGGATCCTGGGGTGCATCAGGAGAAGTCTGGCCAGTAGGTCAAGGGAGGTGATTCTCCCCCTCTACTCCATTCTGGTGAGACCTCACCTGGAGGACTGAGTCCAGTTCTGGAGCCCTTATTACAAGAAGGATGTGGACGTGCTGGAGCATGTGCAGAGGAGGGCCACGAGGATGATCAGAGGGCTGGAGCACCTCTCCTACGAGGCCAGACTGAGAGAGNTCCCTGATGATTCTATGTTTCTATGAAGTGCATTGTTTGAAAAAGCTGTGGTTTCTCAATGCAGTTTAAAATTGCCATGCACTCTGCTTTTCTTTTCTTAATTACATACCCCACGGAACACCTGTACTCCAACTGGCACAGAAAGGTACGCTCTGCACTTAGCAGCAGCAACAGTGAATCCAGATGTTCAGATAAAGGCTCCAGAGTTCTCAGTAAGATAAAACCTTGGAAAGTATCTGCAAAATCCTTTGGTTACCTCTGTATTTTCTAAATTTCCTTATTACTTCAAAATATATGGGTCTCTGACTTATCTTAAGTGGCGTGCTCCCAGAGTGTCTGGAGCAGGCAGAGTCTGTGCCTATGCACAAGCATATCATGCTCCATGTGTTTCCAGAAAAACAAGCAAGTGACAAACTGCATTTGGCCCCTTTCTGGCAGGCATCATCTCAGAAACACCATAGCAGTGCTGTACTGCTCTCTGAGAGATGCAGGCAGGAGGGAGCTGCATGTGGCTCTGAATTTGGGGGCATCATTTAGCACATATATTTATGCACACCATCAGTTCTAATTCTGGATTTTAAAACAGGTAGCTTTTCACAGTAACCATGCCACTCTCAGAAAACATTTTAAAGGAACTGACTGAATGCTAAAAAAAATCAAAGCCTTGAAAACTTTGACATGTACACCGTCAGCAACAAGGAAGATGGAACAGCAGACAGTGCACCAACTAGCAGATTTCAGTTGTAGCAGTGCTGGGAGATTTCATGAGCTGTGCATTGCTCTTCCTTGCCTTACTCATGGTATTTCATTTATTTACAAAGGTCCACCTTTTCTTCCTTGTCTCCCACTCCTCAGCCTACTTTACACCCTGGACAGGGGCATATGTAACATTTCTCATAGCATCTAATCAGCAAAACGTCACATGGATGTCAAGTGAAGGCTCTGAAAGAAAATGTGGCTAAAGTGTATGGCAAATAAATGCAGAATACAGAAGCACATTGGAGGTACAAAACTGCTCATTGCTGCTGGCCTGACATGGCTGGACCTGAGGCTTCAGCCGTTAGAAGAGATGGAAATAAAATGCATTGCACTGAAATGTAAACTGGATAACAAACGTGTCTTTTTGTTTACAACAGGTAGTATTTCATTGTTTTCAAGTGCGCATTTCAGCACTGAATATATTTTCATTTATATAAGCTGGAGAGTCAAAAAAGAAAGACGTTAGTACCCCCTGCTGGTTAACTGTACAGTAGCAGAAAATACATTGATCTCTCTTTGACCTGATGACTTGTCTGCAAACCATCTTCTTAACAGAATATATGACTAATTAAGAGAGCTAGTTACGCCTCTATAATTTGGGAAAAAATTGGACAGTGGAACTGTAAAAATACATTAAAACTAGAATGTAGCTTAGTTATCTTGCATAGGGACTACTCAAAATCAAGTCCAGTTTGGAGTCTGCTTCAAAGTCTTACCAATCTAGTCAGCAGTGCTGGCAGACAGCAGACCACAGTCTCTATCCACTGCTTTACTGGAAGGACAAACCAAGTCCTTTCATACGGCCTGCTTCCAAGTCATTAAAAAAGTATATAAGCTCTATGAACTTCATGCTTCATCTATCAGCTTCTCATGCTTTTTATAAAAATAACTTTAAACACATACGAATAAGAGTATTGACAAAATAAACAGAGATGTACAGACAACAGAGTGCCTGAAGTCACGGCCTGCGTTGCAAAAACTGCCTGCGTCACACATACAGCCAGCCAACCCACATCTAATCATGTGGGGACTCACATTGTCCAGCTCACTCCCAGGTTTAAGGCATTAAAGGAAAGATTGGTGTCCTTTACTCTGTGGGCCACAGTTTCCTATTGTGTCCACCAAGACACAGAGATCCATCTCTGGATCAGAACTTCACAGTGGGAAATAAAAGACTAAACACAGAGAAGCTAAAAAGCCAGTGAAGACACTGACAGCAAGCATTTAATGTTACATCTTCAGAGGCTGAGAGAAAAACAAACTCTGCTTTCTCCATACTTTAACTACAGAGTTCCAACAATCTAAATTACTTCTAGATGGCTTGACAGATCTGTGATGAGAATCAGAAGGAAAGACTATGTAGCAGCCATCATTCTGTAACAAGAAATCACAGCCTGTTATGATCCACCTAATGCCTTTGAAACATTTTCCTCGAGCATTGATGTCATATTCCTGTCAACCCTGGGAAGCAGCAAACCAGTACAACAAAAAATGAAATGACTGAGAAGAAATCCTTAAAAAGCATTGTAGCTCTAAACACACTTCAGCCTTCAGCTATAGTTAAAGCAATTCTTTTCTAATGTGCTTAGGAGATATGCTGAGAGGAGTAATGAGAATAAAGCAGCTGATTTTACATCTTAGCAAGAAGCTAAGGCGTGGTCCTTGCTGACATTGTTGGTAGCAACATAGGAAGTAGTGATATGCAACAATGATTTTAGCTTCTCAGATTATTCAATTTCTAGTGCAATGCAGCAAGATTTTCAGAGACACATTATTAAGACACTAGCAGGAAAAAAGAAAAATAAGTCTTATGGTCCAAGCGAAAGATGATGCTTTCTCTGTGGTTTTCCAGTGTGTACATTTTATTTGAGAAACAGACTTGAAGCCTGAATAGACTGTAAATATATTTCTACTTTATTAATTTGATTGTGTATTATTTCTATTAATGATGGAAGTACCTAAAAAGGTACTTCTAAACAAGGTTAGGACATGTGATTCCAGATACCAGGCAAGCACATTTAGCATAAGGCAAACTGATAAACCAGTGAGTTCATAGTTTGGTGCAAAAAGTAGTGTCAATACCACAGCTTCAGAAATTACAAAGGGTACTTGGTAATACTGTGATACTGTGATACTTACAACAAAACTGTGAAATGTATCTTAATCTTGTGCTAAACTGGTGCCTTAGGCAAAATCTACCATCCTTCTTAGATGCTTGAGATGGAAGTGCACCATTCAGCAAATGAGACAGATACAAGCATGACAGTCTGTATATAATGTGTATGCATTTATTCAGATGTCGCCCCACAATCTACTGTCACACCCCAATCTGTGCCAGAATGCTTAATTTAAGGTTAAGTAAGAAAAAAGATTGAGAATTGCAGGGAACTTGAAATGAAGGGAAAGTTTCTTTAGTGTTTGTGGTGGGTTCAAGACCACAGTTAAAGACAAAGTGAAAAGAAAACAAAGCAATTAGGTCTAAAGGGGATCTTGGATAAATATGCCAGACAATGGAGAGTTTAGGGAAAATGGAATAGGATTAACTCTGTAACTGTATACAGAAGAAAAAGCAAGTTAGTGCAAACTAGGAACAGTGTCATGAATGCCATCACATATTCTGAGAAAAAGTACAATGGGAGATCACTATCATATTGGTCCTTGGGTGTTTGCTTACATCAGAGATCTGGTGGAATGAGCATGTCAGTCGAGACAAGTACCCAGGCTGTTTGCAGACTGGTGAATTCTTCAATTCTTTAGCGTGGATTCTCCAGCTCAACACTCTTAGGATGGCTTGATTCCTCAGCACCTGAACTGCATCCCTCAATGCAGGAGACATGCTTTCAAACAAAGAACTCAGACTCTGTCTTTCATACCCAAAATTTAAGGATTCTCGAATCATTCTGTTTTCTTCAGCTAAGTTCAGAGGAATTTTCCCCAATGCTAAGCACCCCTACTCTTTCTCAGCGGCAGAAATGACAGTTTCTTTTCTGGATGATCAGTGCTTTCTAAGATGATGGTGGCCGCAAGGCCCTGGCCACATGTGGGACCCAAGACGGAGACCGACCTCATGACTGCGTCAGCAGGGTGGCCCCCCCCACACACACACTGCACACGGCTGAGAAGATTTTCCAGGACCCACTTCTCCTGTCTCACCTCCAGGAGGAAAAAGAGGTATTCTTTAGCTCACCATAACGTTGAAAGGCTGCTCCGTGAAGAGGGCTGGTGGCAGATATGCACCAAAGTCTTCCTTCTCTGGTCCGTGGCATCAGGCCCAGGGGGTTGCCCCTGCCACGCTGGGGTCGGTGCTGGGCCGGGGTTGGCGTCGGATGGGGCTGTTCTCCTCCACCCTGCAGTTTACAGGAGTGGAGAAGACCCATTGAGCCCCCCCGATTCTGTTTCCAGTGGGGGAAACAGGGGAGGGAGCTGCTGGAAGCCGTCTTCCTCCACCCCCCACCCTCCTCCACCGCTCTGGGAAGTGGGGTGGGTGTTAGCACAAGGCTCCAGCCACCCTCCTGGCCTGAAAGCCCTCAGCAAAAAGAGATGGGACCAAGGTCACTGTCCCCTTTTATATGCTCACCTAGTGACACCCCTTAAGGGAAGTACTTGGGACAGTGTCACCTCCCCCCAGGACAGGTCATTAGGGGAAGAGAGGTCCTCTTAAAGCAACAGAACTTTTTCTTTATGAAAGCACAATTCTGTGCATCTGAAAGTGCTGGTAATTTTCAAACTGCAACAGTGTTAATATATAACACATTTTCCGTTAACCTTACTATCATGACTTAGGACTTTATATGTAAATAATTCACAGTATTACAAGGTCTGTGTAATGTTAATAATGAAGTAAATTCCAATTTAATAAAAGGGAAGAGCAAAGCAACACACATTTCATTGCTCTACTGATGGGTTGAAGATCATGTATTTTAAAGATATTCTGGTAAAAAACTTCATAGGTAGGAACAATGGGAGTAAGACAGAAGAATAAATTAACCATATGAAGCCTGTGCCATTAAAAAAAAAACCTGCTACCATTTTTAAAAACTAATTTACATTTATCCTTTATTATTTTGAAACTCTAAGCCTAAAATATATTCTGATACATATTTTACTTCTCTAGGCCTGCAGCTACACATCACATTGTTTTGAAGTCCTTTAAAATGTTAGCAAAATAAGTTATTTTCTGGATGCCATGAACTGTAGTGGCAGATTTATCACCTAAACAACTATAGACACTCTTTAAGAAAACAAAGTTCTGTCAACTCTTTACACGTACCTATTACGGCTTTTTGCACTGTCATTGTAGGTTTATCATATGCTATGCACATGATTAAGTTCCTTGCTTAGTGGTAAATGAGAGTAAACAGAGATAAGCAAGACTGGAGACAGACAAAGACAATGATTTTTAAGTTGTAGCCTGAATTACAGAAAGCAACTTTTAAGGAACAATCTTCCAAACTTCAGGTATATCTTGAATATTCAAAATATTCAAGCTTCTTATCATAAAAATAGGCAAAATGCGATTAACGGTATTAAAAGTCAAATACTTTTTCACAGAATCACGGAATCACAGAACAATAGGGATTGGAAGGGACCTCTTTGGTAATATAAAGGCTACATCTGCAAAAGACTCCACTGTTTACAATGCTTTCTATTCCCACTTAGGCATATTCACATCTCATACATTTTCAGCAAGCCAAAAAGAGCGGCTATGTATTATATAACCTACAGTCTGATGCCACTGGCCTGCTAAGAGTCTAAACTCATGCTTAGTCTCAGTAACATTAACAGGAATTCCTCCACTACATTTACCTTCATACAAGGGTGGTTTTAGGGCATGAAACCGAATTAATCCTCGTGCAAAGGGCAGTGTTAACATGACCTTTTGAAAGGCAGTGCTCTCTGGCACATTCCATACATCAGAGCATGAATCTAATCCTACACTCAGCCCGAGTCAGATCAGGATCTTGAATAAATTTTCCAAACCCAAGGACATTGTCTGAATTGCAGAGTATCATGCAACTTCTATGTCTTCAGATGAAGCCATTCCACTTCATACAGTTAATGAGATACTTCCAAGGATAAGTGATAGAAAGAAACAGAAGATATAAAGCAGTTTCTGAGCTAACCCTAGTGCCAGCTCCATAACATATTCATAAGAGACAAAAAAGCTTCGCAGGAGGTAAAACAAGAGCCTGGAATACTTAATATGGTGTTAGATTAAAGATCTGTTCTCTTATCAGACAATAAAGATATTTGAGAAGGAACCTCATTGAATGTCCTGGCCACTAGTTTAACGGAGCTGATCTTTATAGTTTGTTTCTTCTCATCTTTGTTTTCTCAGCACTAAAAGAGGGTTTACAATTGAGCAGTGTTAGATGTTTCTTTCTATTTTATGCTTAACTATCTAATTATCTGTGGAGAAATCAGATTTTTCCTCTCCTTGGCATTCTACTCTACTTAGCTAAGAATGCAATGTCTTGCTTGTGTAAAGACATACACAAGTTGCTGGAATAGTCTGCACTGGAACTGTGTACAATACAGTCTGAATGATCTTCATGTCAGCATCACAACTCTTTAAAAAATTCATTTACTTCCTAAACATTTTTCAGTTGAAAGTATTTGTATGTCAAATATGTTTCTATATAATATTTTGGAACTTGCTCTAAAATATAAGCAAGAGTAAATATCACAGTAGACAGTATTTTTGTGTATTTCTATCCAAATCAAGCAGCTGCATTCAGAATTTCTAAAATAGCTGTAGTTAACCTTTAATCCAAATTTACTAAAGGTGATAATTTAATTTATATAGCTGTTGATACGCAAAAATATTTTGCAACACTGATGATTGAAAATCTGCTATAATGATAAATATGCACATTTAGAATCGGGCTTTGAAGCTACATCCTGCAGACAAGTACATTTCTGTTTATAACATAATTAGCTGAAGGTAGAAATTAGTAAATTCCATATGAGGCTACTGTCCAAACGTCTTAGGTAGAACTAGAGTGTGGATTTAGACGTATACCTGCTTGCATATCAAAGTACAAATTTCTCAACAGTAAACACCTAGAGCCTCTTCAATTTTTATCATAATAAAAGTTTAGATTCAGCTTGCCTAGCAAAACAAAGTGAGGAAACATGTGCAAACACTTTAATGACAAACTGTATTCCATTTGAGAAGGAATAGGGATTGTATCATCACAAGAGAATTTGTTAGCTGGTATGGAGATAACTAGCTAGATCTGAGGAGTTTCACTCAGGGGTTTGGAAGCGATGACTGAGAAGGACATTTGGCAAGATTTGATATTTGAGGCAAAAAATGAGAACAAATGAAGAGACTTGGAAGCATGGTTTAGCAGACATGGTGACATTGAGTTGATAGTTGGACATGATGATCTTGGAGGTCTCTTCGAATCTTTATGATTCTATGCAAACAGTTTCAACTCCTCTGTCCAATCTCTCTCCAAGTGAGCATGAGGCTTTTAAACAAGAAATGTGCAGTAGAAGTTCAGCTGGTAAACATCACTCCTTTGCGTACCATAAAGAGTTCAGCCAGCAGCTCACTGGCATGCTGCCAGCACCAGCTGGGCATTAAAAGCAGAAAGTAAATGAGGGATTGCATCCATCAGGCCAAGCGCCTGGCAGAAAAACTGCACAAAGACAGACACACTGAAAAACTGACATTTCAGGGCATGAGCCTCCAGGAGCTTGTTGGATTGTATGCTGTTTCAGGCCTAAGACATCATTACTGAGGAGTGCTGCTGGCTGGTGGAGAAGAGCCCAGTGCCATGGAGACAAGATAGGAGAGCAGGCCACAAGAGATAAGGAATGGGGCACCTGGGTGCAGAGCAGGGGAACGTTGCCTGCCCACCAGCCGGACCTGAAGAAGGACCAATGGGAAGCCAACTAGGAGGCTTGACTATCTCATGAGAACTTGCGGGATCACAGACAGAGAGAGATTGTATATAAGGGACAGCCTGAGAATTAATAAATGGCTTTCACTTGATCACATTGATCATGGTGTGATAGTCCTTTTATAGAGCTCCCGTGCAACTCTGACAGGAGCTGGCTAGAAAAGTTAGCATAAGTTAGCATGGGGAAAAGAAATAAAAAAGCAGATCTCCCAGAGAATATTTAATATGCATTTCATGTATTGGTG
The DNA here is from genome assembly GCA_013400115.1 of Rhinopomastus cyanomelas. Classification (NCBI taxonomy): domain Eukaryota; kingdom Metazoa; phylum Chordata; class Aves; order Bucerotiformes; family Rhinopomastidae; genus Rhinopomastus; species Rhinopomastus cyanomelas. The sequence goes on from VXBP01001532.1 coordinate 33,370, forward strand.
AATAGGTTGGGAAAAGTGCACGTACTGCTATGTAAATTACGTGTTCTAATTATACTTGTCAGTGGAGCTGGTTGCATGAACTGACTTTGGAAACAAGCATTTCATAGAATCATAGATTAATTTAAGTTGGAAGGGACCTCAGAGATCATCTGTGCCATAGACAGAGACACCTCTCTCTGGACCAGATTGCTCAGAGCTCTATCAAGCCTGGCCTTGGGCACTTTCAGGGATGGAGCATCCACAGCCTCCTGGGCAACCTGTTGAGTGCCTTACCACTCTCATAGTGAAGAATTTCTTCTGAAGGTCTAATATAAATCTACCCTTTCAGTGTGAAGATATCTCTAGTCATATCAACTACAGTGCCTCATAGAATGTCCTTCACCAGCTTTTCTATAGACCCTATTCAGGTACTAGTAGGCTGCCATAAGGTCCCCCTGAAGCCTTCTCTTCGGTAGTCTGAACAGTGCCAATTCCCTCAGCCAGATTTCATAGCTCTTTTATGCTGTTCTAGTGCTCCAGCCCTCTGGCCCTCCTACAGACATGCTCTGATATTTCCAGTCCTTCTTGTACTGGTGACTCCAGAACTAGACACAGTACCTAGGTGAGGTCTTACAGGAACAGAGTAGAGAGGAAAATCTTCATTTTACCATAGCCAGCCTAGCCATATGCGTTCATATTCACTCCCCTTTGAGCATTACTAAATCCAGTGAACACTATGTTCAGTAAGGGACTTCAGTGTGGGTAAGAAGCTTATTGAACATCCCATCTACAATGCAATAGCTGAGATCTAATGCAGTTGCTGTTACCTGTATTACTTGCAGGATACAGCTGGCAGTCATGGATATGGTACAAAGAAAATAACAATGTCCAGAACAAATATGTACTGCTGTTACAGAGGAAAATAAATCCCCGTATTTTCACTTGTAAGTCTAAAGATATGGAAGTTAGGAAGAAAAAAAGTACTGGTTACTGTCACTTTTTGGAGTAAAATTGTTCTTTCTTTCCTCACGCACCTGGCCTGTCTTAAACGCACAAAGTCTTCATAAGAAGGAATTCAGATAACAAAACTCACCTTGCACTTGATTGTTCTTTCTCAAGTCTGCAATGTCCTATCACCCTTAGAAGAGAGGCGTTCTGGCAAGCAAAAATCTGAACAATAGAACTTTCTACATTCTATTTCTGTCCAACTGGTTTTTTGAGTCTTCAGGCAGGCTTGACAGAGTTGAGAGAGGCCAATGTCATCTCTGGCATATACAGTCACTGCATCAGCACAGCTGTCAGTGTTGACACAAAGGCTTAATCTGGATGGGCCAAGATTGTCTCAAAGGCCTGTTTTGACAAAACATCCAAAAAACAGAAATGCCATTTTGTTGAAACAGCTTGGTGTAATATCTAATAATTCAAGGCTTGGTTTCCATAATATGGAATTGCTGGGCAGCTAATCCTCCTCCGTGGAGATATTCTATGTCATCTTTCACCAAGTGTGAGAAACCTGTCCCAAAGACTTTTACTTCTGTAAGCTTATTGAAGCATAATGGCATAAGTTATTAAACAATTTACTTTCTTATAACATTCAGTTGAGAGCATCAGAAATAAAACAACTGAGGAACTGAGTCAGCCTCACCCTTTATAGTGTTTTAAACACTGAGTCTTCTAAATTTAAAAAGAGTTACTGCCAGCAGCAGTGTGATCATGATTAACAAGCCTATGCCAGACATTCAGCACCTGTCTAGTCCTCAGATGGTGATGGTAGGCCACTAAGTGGGCAGTTTTGCAGTCCTTTTCTGCCCTCTGGCAGCCAGCTTCCTCATGGTAGTACTGAACTCAGTTGCAATCGTAATGACAAACTGGTTGTTACTCCCTTAATGTGCCAGCTAACAAATTAGAAAATTAAATTTTAGTAAGCTAAAGTCTCCAAACCTAACGAGTAATTATCACACTCTTCACACAAAGAGCATGAACTATGTTCTAAGGAAATGCGGTGGTTTCGATTATAACTTGTATTGTGACAATACATAGAAAGTTGACCCCTTCTGAGCAGGGTCTTTCTTTTCCCCATGTGCTTACCTGACAGGGTTCCTGCCATAGCACCACTAACTCAGGTACTCCTAAATTGTAAATTTTTTTGGTTTTAAACTAAACTACATTGTTTCTGAAGTATACACAATACATTCAACAGTACCTAAATTACACAACAGGAGAACATTCCACATGGACTGTAAAAGGAGATTTGCTCATGTTTAAATGCTGGACACATTGTTTGCCAAACAGCATTACAGCCTAACATGGAGCTGGCTGGGAATTCTTTTAGCTGCCTTTTGATGTAGGAATATATAAGGAGGTTGCAGATGAGAAGTGGCTGTGAAATACCTCTCAGACCTAAGAGTAATCAAAGCAGGACAATGGGAATACAGACCATGCAGCTGGTCACAGAATGTACCTGGGTTTGGCAGCAGAGAGTATGAATTCCTGGCCTCAGTCTGGAGAAGCAGAATAGCACCTGGTTTTCTCATATGCTACATTGAATGGTCTTTTGCACATATCTTTCCTTACTGCAGAAAAAAACCATATTAGTAGACTAAGGGTTTATCTTGGTATAAAACGGTTAATATCTGACATTTCAAAATTTTATGGATTAGGAATGAATAATATTTACTCTCTAGGTTTTATAAAATATGATAAAAATTCTATAGCCAGTATGGAAGTGTTTCAGTCCTAGATCAAAAAAAATTGGTCTGTTATGGTTTCTAGGATCAATTTCTAGCATTTGTCTTTATTGTTTTATATTGTCTAAAGAAGCCCCTGTATATATTTATTTGAATTGCTTTTGCACTCATGAGTTAGCCCCTTCAATGTTTCATCCCAAAACTGGAGTTTACATAGTATTTATTTCCTTTGAGGCTGGCAAGCCTCTCAAGGAAGCTGTGAATTCACTGGAAATAATATAATCTGAATTATTCAAGACAGTCCTGCTCAACTTCAACCACTTCAGCTTTCCAAACATGTGCATACCTACACATGATTTTATATGTATAAAGTAATATACAGTATTTGTATGTGCATAACTTTGGCTGACACTACAAACTCCAGGGATAGTATGCAATTTCAAATACTCAGGTTACAAAAATAGCTGAATTGATAAGCCTTTAAGTCCATACTACTTCTGAATTAGTTTTCTATGCACTGTCTCAATTCCAGGTGTAGAAGAATAGGAGCCACTCTAGAAGCAGTTCTGATCCTACCTGCCAGTAATAACCACTATGGATTTCAGCCACCAACTGTGCTCTACAGGTGAAAGATTGATAATCTTTGACCTCAGTTCATGGGTACAGGAAAAACTGGTTTTAGACTGGGCTGCATCAATATATTCTGCATTATACACTTCTGATAAGCTTCAGCAAACCATAAGAAATAAAAAACTGATCTACATAAAAAACTAATGTAAGAGATGAACGCATTGAAAAAAGATGGAAGAGATGCTATGTCTGTTGCCTAATCTGACTGTTGTAAGTACAAACCAGCCCCACATTCCAGCAGTTTGGAGTGTTGAAGGCTGATTATTATAACCTAAAATAATACCTTGGGGCAGTACTATATACAGGTGTTTCTGGTATGTGTCGAACTGGACACCTGAAAAGATGTTAATTCTCCCTAAACAGAAGAGGACATAGTTGGCCTTCTACAAGGCAAGATGCCCTGTGATCTCAGTTTTGATTTCCAGGGTCTTCAAAACATGAAAGACTCCAGGACAAAGTAAAGAAAAAATTAAAAGAAGTTTTATTAAAATAACAACAGTTATTAAAAAAAAAAAAAGCAGGGTGGGGGCAAGGAGAAAAGAAACGTGCAAACTGCTAATGAATGGATCCATCCCACACTCTGGGCAATCATGACAAGCCAGCAGCCACCTGGAACCACACTAAACCTAATAAAGGACTACTCTCTCCCTCCTTGCAGCAGGGATCAGGAATGAAGCCATGACATCTGGCAATGAGGGCTTGAATCAAGAGATTGTCACCTTGAAAAGATAATTCAAGATCTGCATGTCCCTTAGTTAAACTATGCTAACTATATCCTCATTATAACACTAAAATTCACATGCATAGGTCAAATACTCCCTGACCTGGGTGAATCTCCCTATGCTGAGCACACATAGTAAAAATTTATTTAAATCTGAAGTAAGGAATTACATAACCAATTAGCTTTAGGACTGAAGTTGTAACAGCCAGGAGAAACTTGATAAATAATGAATATATTGTTAATTCAGATTGTATAAATGAATGCCTTCACAATGCATGGAGCTAACTTTGTGAGTGACCACTTAGCTCCCAGCTTTGCGCAAATGTACAGTAAGGAAATACCTAATATCTGGGTGTGGATTGGCTGTTAGCGCAACAGGTGAAAGAACACAGATTTTGTGGATAACAAGTGCAATCAGGTGGCCTTCAAGACACTCCTATTTAAGTTTGCTCTTCCCATTCTCTCACATTCTATCTATTTTGGGATGAATTCTTTTCAATATCTTCTTGTTGCAGTCTTTTCACTTTCTACTTTCTATTAGAGGTGAGACTAGAACTTGAACCTTGTATGTGAATAAATACCTTTGCCCTTTGCCTCTTTCATTTTGTGATTTTAATATGTAACTACATAGAATCATAGAATCATTAGGGATTGGAAGGGACCTCGAAAGATCATCTAGTCCAATCCCCTTGCAACAGCAGGATCACCTACACCAAGTCACACAGGAACACATCCAGGCAGGTCTTGAACATCTCCAGTGAAGGAGACTCCACAACCACCCTGGGCAACCTGTTCCAGTGCGCCATCACCCTCACTGGGAAGAAGTTCCTTCTCAGGTTGGTGTGGAACATTCTATGTTCCACTTACAAACATTGTCCCTCGTCCTATCACTACATGACACCGAGAACAGCCCAGTGCCATCCTCCTGACACCCACCCCTCAAGTATTTGTAGNGAGGTCTCGCTGAATGACAGCACAGTCTGCATGCCAATCCCTCATACAGCTAGTAGACTGAATGTTTAGTCACACCTAACAGAGGCCCATGAAAACTAACTTTGTTAAAAATACTCCTAACCAAATAGCAGTCCAATTAACCTGTGCCTCACAAAAGTGTCTAAGGAAAGGAGCAAGGATTGACATGAAATGAAGTACTAAATGAAAAAGAGATTCTGACAGAAAAATCCAATATGATGTTCTCTGACTCCTTTAAAGCAATTCCATCTTCTCTATTTTTCACTTAAAAGATGAGGTCATAAATGTGGAGATTTTTCTCCCTCCAGTGCCTTGCAGACATACTTAGGTACTGTCAATTGCTTCCTCTTAAAGAGCTAAAGAAATACTGAAGAGACCTCTGGGAATGAGCTTACCGAAGAAAACTATGCGAAGCTTTTCATTTAGAAATGGTATTTCACACTGATTTTAGAAAGCTGTGCTAAGAAATAACAATTGTTATGGTATTAGACACCTACAAACCAAGAGCAGAAGCAAAAAGGGATTCCTATAATTCTTTCCCTGATTAGGGGTAAAACCTTATAAAGAAGTTAATTATCTAAACTTCTTACACATACTGCTGAAGTGCAGATCATTTCGTTACAAAGGGCCTTTCCCTCAAGTGCTCCTCAGGCTCTAGATTTAATATATTTTGCAAGCACAAAATCATCTTTGAATAAAACAGGAAGTATTAAAAAGAAAATATGAAAGCCAGGAGAGCAAGCTTTAGCAGGTATCAAACAGTCACTAAATCACAGAACAGCAAGGATTGGAAGGGACGTCGAAAGATCGTCTAGTCCAATCCCTCTGCCACAGCAAGATCACCTAGACCAAGTCACACAGGAACATGACCCGGCGGGTTTTAAATGTCTCCAGTGAAGAGATTAAATAAAATAAAAAAAATTAAAAATAGTAAATAAAAAAAAGTAAAAAATGAAATACCTATTTCACAAGTAAAAACACCAGATTTTTTTAATTTAATTAGTTTTGATCACTTCAATAAATTCAGCAAATAAAATTTAAGCAGTAAGAAATTAGAGCAATTACTAAAAATCTGAACAAGCAAAGCCCTTCCAGACTCTCAAAGGTCTTTGTTACCAAAGACAACACTTCCAGAAGATAGTTTTATGTCCTCCATATCATTACAAGGTAGAACTGTATCTTTACCTGTGTGAAAAGTTCTTGAGACCTCTCTTCACTCTTTGTTCTTTTAGAATTTTATCTCAGACCTGTCAGGAATCTCAGATCTTCTGACATTGCTGGTCAAATAAAAAAATCTATGAATAAACTGATGTTTTATTAACTGTGGCTTTGTGTTATACAATGATATCAGCACTTAAAATTCAAGGATTTTGCCACAGAAAGTCTGACCAGACTTCCACCAGTGAAGTGTCTTGTGGATTTAGCAACTTTCTACCTTTGGGGAACATCACAGTGGGAAAATGCATCTGCTTAGAAACTACCACAATCTTTTACATAGGAACCACCAGCAAAGCTGAAAAACTAGCTAAAATAAAACATGTTGCCCAATGCTTTCACTGCTTTCAACACAATCAATGGAAACCATTTCAAGAATGCTTATTCCTGTGTACTGCTAGTCTGTGTTCATTCCTTTATCATAACTCAGAGATGACAATAGCAAAGGTGCATATGATTTCTGCTTTACTGTCTCATTCTGCTGACACAGAATTTTTAATTAAGCTTCAAAACAAAAAGATTATATAGCTCAGTGAGAAACATCTTATCCCCACACCGTCCAGATTACAAGCACTTCTATTTATTCTGTATCTCACGTTTTGTGGAAATCTTATTTTTGAAAGTGCAATCAGTTCTTTAAAACTGAGCACAAATAGCAGATATTATAGCAAACAATTATGCAGAAAATGGCTTATTAACACTTATCTCTGAGTAGTATTTTTATTCATGGGTGTGGTGGGTTCAAGACCACAATTTAAGATAAAGGAAAAGAAAGCAAAGCAGTGAGGTCTCGATGACATTCTCGGATAAATTTGCCAGACAATGGATAGCTTCGGGAAACTGCAGAAAGGTTTAATAACTCTATAACTGTATACAGAAAAGAAGAAAAGGTTACACAAATAAGTGCACACAAACTAGAGTTCTCCCCCAAAAATTAAGCGCCCCGAGTCTTTCTCAGTGGCAGAAATCACAGTCTCTCTTCCTG
>VXBP01001534.1:353-157252 GCA_013400115.1 Rhinopomastus cyanomelas
ACCCAGATGCAGGACCTTACACTTGGTCTTGTTGAACCCCATGAGGTTGGCTTGTGTCCACCTCTCCAGCCTGTCCTGGTCCCTCTGGATGGCAACTCTTCCCTTCAGCATGTCTGCTGCGCCACACATCTTGGTGCTATCAGCAAACTTGCTGAGGGTGCACTCAATGCCCTTGTCCATGTCACCTACAAAGCTGTTGAACAAGACTGGTCCCAGGACTGATCCCTGAGGGACACCACTTGTCACTGGCCTCCATTTGGACATAGATCCATTAACAACCACTCTCTGGGTGTGGCCATCAAGCCGGTTCCTTACCCATATAGTGGTCCACCCATCAAACCCATGGTCCACCAGCTTGGAGACCAGAATGTGGTGCAGGACAGTGTCAAAGGCTTTGCTCAGGTCCAGGTAAACGGCATCAGTTGCTTGCCCCTCATCCGTTAATGTTGTGACCTGTTCATAGGCCACCAGGTTTGTCAGGCAGGACTTGCCCTTGGTGAAGCCATGCTGATTGTACCCAATCACCTCTTCACATTTCTCCTGTCTCAGTAGTGCCTCCAGGAGGATCTGCTTCATGATCTTATTGGGCACAGAGGTGAGATTGACTGGCCTGTAGTTCCATGGCTCATGACTTCAGGATTTAGCCTTCCAGCTAGGTGTGGACCCAGCAAGCACCATCCATGTCATTCAGCAGCGATGCCACTTGTAGTAGATTTGTGTAATGTAGCATTTCACCTGTCCTAAGGGAAAGCAGAAAGCAGAGCTATAAGCTGAAGTTGTGTGTGTCCTGTGTTGGTAAATGGCTGTGGATCAGTACAAGCTGTAATGGCTGAAAAGCATGTCTTCACTGATATAACAGCAAGTACTTGGATTGCTGAAGGGAAGGAAGATGGTCTCCCTGTGCACTGTGCTGTTCAATTATATCTTTCCTTTTCCCCTAGTGTACACAAGGTTGCTGTGTTTGTTGGTTTTAGTTTTAGTAAATTTAATTTGCTTGTTCTCCCTGCAGCCACCATGGTCCTTATACAGCTAATTCTTGGATAATTTTAAAAGAAAATTAGGATAAAAGTTCTCTTAGCTTTGTAAAATCCCACTGGAGAAAGAAACTTAAACGTGAAGGTTGCTTTCCTTTGATAACAAAGTTGAGTGGGTTTGTTCATAAGTATTTTCTATTGAATTGCAGGCACAGGTCAGCCAAATAATTTGGAAGCTTTACATGTTTTGGCAAATGAGTCCTGTTTTAAATTACCCAAAAGTTATCCTCAGATTCAAATAACTTATTTTTTCAATATATAAATATTCATTTTATAATCCTACAACAAGTTTCCCAAAAGCTAAAGTTAAATGTTTTATTTCCGGTTGAGTAGAACCTCAAATTTGTACCAGAATGAATTGTGGCTAAAATTTCAGCGAATGTGGACCTGACACTGAAGAGCTTCCCACACCGGGAGTCTGCAGCTGGCTGAGTCTCCTTTTCATCTTTATGCAGTTATTTTATTTCCAGGAGTTCAGTTTCACCCAGAAGTCTAACAAAGCAAAGGAAGCGCTTAATCAGGGGCCTTTTGTCACGGGCCATTTAGATCCTAAAAGACAGATTACAGGGAGAGTAATCTTTAAAACCAATATAGAGCAGAGATCTCTGTAATTGCTCAGGATCTGTTCATGCAGTTTGTGATGTGTAAGGAACTGCCTCGCTCAATCAAGGTAGGTTTATTCCCCTCTGCTTCCCTTTGCTGCCTCGTTTTCCACCAGTGTAAAGCAGATAATCTCTCACTTGCCTTTGCATCCACCCCAACACAAGCTGTGTCTCCTCCACACGTATAGTCAAGTGTGATCACAGCTAAACCATGGCCATTAGGCTCTATAGAATTGGGATTAGTTGGGATGACTCCGCACACTAGATCAGTTTAAGTCACTGGGTGGTGGAAACTAAGCGCAATTCCCTCCTCTGTTAGGTGGAACGTAGCTTTTCTTTTTTGCAAGAGCATAGGATGCAACGGTAGTTTTCCTCTAAGTCATCAGTTCTGTTTTCTACCTTCATCCTCTACTGTACCTGCTGTCTTTCAGATCAAACTTCTTCCTCTGGTCTGTCTTAAGAATATCTAGCTGAGATGATGAGCTGGTAAGAGGTTTTGGAGGGAGAAATTCTGTGGCAGAAACTTCTGCAAAAGATGGGAGCAGACTAAGACGTAGTTCTTGGAGGCCTGTTCTGGCAACACCCCAAAGGTTTTCTGTGTTCATGCTTAGACAGAAGAGAGGCAAGCCCAAGGGGAAGAGGGCTAAGCACAGCGTGAGGAGCCACATCTCTCAGATTGCCTCCTTGGTTCTGGGCAAGCTGCCCTGCCCCAAACCAGACCTGGCTTTGGTTTGCTCAAATGCACAGTATCCTCAAATCTGAGCACCACAGGATCATACAGGATCCTATTGTGATCCGAAGAGAATCAGGTCCTTACTGAGGCTTGTGCAGACATGATTTTTCAGGTTAGAAATAACTCCTAAGTAGCTCATGAAATACCACCACTCTGCACTCCAAACCTGATATGGCCGAGATCTCCGGTTCTTGATATCAGTCTCAGTTTAATACATTTCATAGGCCTTGCAGGAGAGAGCAGCACTGAATTTAACTTCAAATAATACTGCTGGTAGTCGTTTGGAGGGATCACAACAGTAGTCAGTGCTGAAGAACTAGTTGCCTTTCCCCATCAACCCATGGATATTTTATAATACACATGTAATGAAACAGTAATTGTGCACTCAGGAAAAAACCGTGAAACAACGGTGCAAGATTAAGAAGGCAGTCACTGAACTTTCCTAGCCAGGCCACAACTGCTACATGTCTATTAGGAGGCTGCTAAACCTCACTCAATGTGTTTGCAATAACTACTTGCTATTTCATTATGGAGCAATAACTCTCCTTATTGAGTAAAAACTAAATCCTTATTTGAGACACTTCATTTAAGGTGCTGCTGGGAAACCCACCTTGGAAAAGGTAGAGCCAACCTTTGCTTTATGGCTTACTAGATTATATCACAGGCAAGTATAAATATCTAATGTTAGGGAATTTCACCTCAGTGACTGCAGCCTACAGTCACAGCCCCCGTTGTCAGACTCAAGACATAACCTGGAGCTGTTCATCACAGCACCGATCAGCTGAGATTGCCACAGCCCACTTGACTCTCCCTGCCCGGCGTTACCAGTACCTTCTTTTTTCCTTACAGCTGTTGTTGTGTAGAGAATCAACACCACTCTTAGACTTCCTTTTAACAGAAAGTTTCCAGCCCTGAATCCCTGGGGAGCCTCCACAGGTGTGCCCAGTCTCCACACTCAGGGTCAGCAGTATTAATGAGCTTCTAGAAGCTGGTATGAAATGAGTGAAAGCAGCTTGTTCTGCCAGAAACTGGGAGGACAAAAGTGTAGACAGGTTGATTTGCAGATTGGACCATGAGCAGGATTCTTCTAGTAGCCTATGATGAGGTGAGCTGCTCAGGTGGGAGAAAAAGTTCCCACCTGCAATACATAGCCAGTGGCGGTGAACCATAGAGCCACCTTAGCTACATCATGGCCCTTGAAAATCAAGGCTGTGACTCAGAATAAAAAAAAGATAAATTCATAATATTGGTCAGCGCTGACTGGGAGCATTTATTGGTAGATCTGAGGGAGCTTTGTAGACCTGCAGCTCTCCACTACAGCTAAGGCAACTGAAATACCATTTATAAGCTGTAGTGAAACAGGTGGTAAGGGAGAGATTATAGCTTCCTCTAAAGCAAAGCAAGTAAGGTAAAAAGGACTCCTTGAAGTGAATATTTTCAACAATACTCTTTTAAAGACTCAGCCCCCACATATTTAGAAACCAGAATGAAAAGGGACAGGTTGGCTTACAAGATAACAAACTATTTCTAAATTCTTCTATGCTTAGGCCACTGCTCAGGGTTATTGAGAGTCCTGCTTACATTTTTCCTGTATCCCAGACTAAGCTATAGCTGTAGCTGACTTCAAGCTGCCAGTGGGCTACACGCCATGGCTTGCCTGGGAATCTGTCCCAGCAAAACTAGGACAATCTAGTGGCTGCTCAGCTGCCCCTCAAAACAAATCTCCTTCACTTCACTGATTACTGCTGCGATAGAAAGTACCTGCTTCATGGATTCTCCTCCCTGGCTTTCTGTGGTGAATCACCCCAGGGCTCCTGAGGCACAAAAACTGCTCCTTGCTCTTCCCCATAAATGCTTCAGTGAAGCAGCACATGGGAAAGCCGCTAGGTCTGGAACTTCTGAACTTTTATAGTCTGGGAGAGTCCCTCTTGTTCCAGAGTGTGTACCTTCCGGCAGGCAAATGCCATTTCTGAAACAAAACATTCCCAGAGGGGCAAAATCTTCCCTTTTCTACCATGTCCTCCCAATGGGGTGAAATACACTGCAAAGAGGCCATGACCAAAACTCATCCAAATCCTTAGGAGGTGGAGACGTTCACATCCTTATCAGACTACAGGCTCAGCAGCTGGGGTCTATTTCTAACAGAGAATTTTGCCTAAAGTTTGCTGTTTCTTGGAGAGGGACTAAATTTGGAATGTTGACAGTCCTGTGGCTGGGCTAGCAGAGTTATAACAGAGATTTCTCCTCCCAAAGTTCTTTCAGTCTCGAGTCTGCATTCACACAGTGCTTAGCTCAAAGAGGGAACATTCTGTGCTGGCCCTTTGGTACCGCAGCAATAAACAGGATTAGTAACTGGAGTGAGCAAGACTTGGTACCTGCTAGAATTTCCCATGGACTATGCAGAAGGTGCTGTTCCTACAAGCATCTTAGCAGTGAATTATTTATGGGCAGCATAAGGATCACAGCTCTTGCAAGTTGATTTGATTTGTAACTAGCAAGAGGTAGGTCCATTGTTCTTGTGTCTGAGCATGTACGAGCATGTACGTGTTCAGCTGTCTCTCTCCAATCCCCTGCTAGTCAGAAGAGGTCTTCTAGCACAAGTATGTCCAATATCAACACATCACTTAATGACTCAGGTGTAAGAAAATCCAGGAGAGACAAGATAAAACACAAGAGCTTGTTTGGATAAAAAAACATAAGATGAACACTTTCATCCAAGCACAGGCTGAAAAATGAAAGCACAACATTATTTGAGGGGTGAGAAAGTTTGGTTTACTTCCCAGTTTCACACGTCCTTAGAGCCCTGCCTGTGTGGGTTGAATTCGGAAACATGTGGACTTCTACTTCATTTTCTGGCTTATGCATCATTTTGACATCCAAGTAACTCCAGATGAGCAGTTCACTGGCTGGGTATCGAAAGGATTTTAAACGCAATTCTCTTTTCAAACCCATGGATGAGAGTTCTTGCCTTCGAGCTAATGTCTGCTATTCCTGTTCCAACAGATCTCAGAATAGATGGTATTAAAGACTCTTTCTTCCTGCTCTCTCTGATACATCTGTGTTATGATGTTGCCAGTAGAGTCATCACTGCATATGAAGGTGCTGGCCTGGGGCCATGAAGTTCTACAACACCCCTCTCTGAAGCAGCACAGGTGACTGTGTTGCTATCACCAAAGGTTCTGCTCTGAGGCAGGAAAGAGGTGACAGGAGCAGAGACCTTTATTCATGCAAATGATCCAGGCAAGGGAGCAAAACTTTCTATGGCTGGAGCAGAACTAGTTGAAAGTAGAATGTTTTGCAGAGTTTTCTGTGAGTTGTCAACTCTGAGTACTGTAGAGGGAACCGGTTTGAGCTGTTCAATAAATTGGATGGTTTAAATAATATATGGACTGTCTTTCTGCATTTGTGAAAACCGTTGTGAAAAGCACCGACTCGCTCTGCCTCTAACAGGCTTCTTTCCTTTTCTTTAAAAAGTTGTCTTCACTAGGCATCAAAATCTCATGTCTAACTTTTGGATTCCTCCTTGGAACATTTTTGGTTAGACCTACGAAGGCTGGTGTGCATTTCACAGCTCAGCTTTCATGCTGCCTTGCTACCCAGCTCTTGTGGCACAAGAAATGAGGGGGAAGGAATGGGCAACTATTTTGGTGCTGCTAATGGGAAATGGAGTCACAGAGGCAGTGAATTGCCAGAAGTAAAAAAGATATAGCACAGAGAAAAGGGGTCGTTCTCCTATATTCTGGTGCTTTAATCGTGCTGTCTTCTTTCTCTATCCCTTTGTTATTTCAGGTATGACAATGATGGTAAGAGAGGACTTCTACAGGTCTGGTCATCTCTGATTGCCAAAATGTGTTTCTAGAGTACTGATACACAAAGCTATGCTGTCCTGAACAGACTGGTCTGATTAACTGTATCCAAGATCTGGTTAAAAATATCATTGGGGCAATGTCTTCTCCACATTGCTCTATCCTGCCTGCAGTGCTCTTCTAGGTTCCCTCAGGATCCGTCAGTGAGACCTGTGCCTTCAGCCCTGTTTCCATAGTTGAACCTGCCCTGCTTTCTCATGATGAGTACCAACAGCAAAACCACAGCATGAGAGAAGCCAGAGAAGAAGAGCTGCTCACACAAGCATTCCAGAGCATGGAGTGGCATCGTGCAATGGACAGAAGTCACAGAATCACACAGAATCACAGAACATTAGGGATTGGAAGGGACCTCGAAAGATCATCTAGTCCAATCCTCCGCCACAGCAGGATCACCAAGTCACTTCAGTCAACACTGGTTTTAGTATCTACAAATTATTTAGTCATACTAGGATCCTTCTATAGTCAATGGAGGAGAAATAGACTCTTTTTAAGGTTGTAATTCATGTGACCTGCTTTAGGCACGTACTTTGGAATGAGATGAATTACACCTCTGGCTCCAGTGACTGTATATTGATGAGGTGTCTGTCTACTATAAGAAAGGAGCTTTGGGTGACTAGCTTAGACTTAGAAGCCTGAATTTAATGAGATTAAGGTGGATACCTTATACGTCTACACATGCTCCAGTTCTCTCTTGTATCTGTGTAGACACGACAGGGAATGCCTTTTTTTGTTTGGGAAACTGAAAATAAATCAAATTCAGAAAGCACTCATAAAAAGAGCAGTGGTGTGAGATTTAGTGATAGCATGTGCAGGAAGCTGGGCAGGGGAAGATTTACTTTTCCACTCTGTCTTTGGAACAAATTTGCAGGAATCAAGGACAATAAAGGTGATTTGGTGCTTAAAAATAAATAGATATTGGTGAAGCGAGGTTTCCTGGAGCCTTCTGGCAATTTACCACAGAAAGGAAAAAGGTCTTCCCCTTCCTGCTGAGACATTCTTTCTTGAAAGGTTTGGACAATTACTGCATTTTACCTTTCCCACCACAGCGTGGATGCTTTCTTCTTTTTAACGGTCTGTCTATGAGCATTTTAGCTTCAGCTTAATAAGACAGGATTGATGTTCACACTCTATGGAGAGGTTGTACAGGGCGATGTTTCTACTTGTTGCAGGAAGAAGATTATTGAAAAAGATGCCTCAGACATTGTAGGTGGGGGGATAATAATAAAAAGTAACCTCTCCTCTTCCTCCACTACAAAACCTCCACAACCAGGAGCAAAGACAGGCTAACAAATCTTGATGGTGTAAAACGATTGTCATCATGAAAATAGAAATCCCACCAAAACAGAATGATAACGCTTTAAGCTCAATCCTCCCACTGGGAACAAAAAGGAAATGTCACCTATTACCTATTTGCTCCATGGCTCTGACAAAAATTACTTGGCTGCGTCAGTCGAGATTTACAGAACAGTGCCTTGTTCCATTTATTTATTTCAAGTGCCCACCTCCCTGAGCAGATCCGTGATCTTGCAAGATACTCACATGCCACCTTGGGAAGGGCTGTATGATAACCAAGAAACAATGAATTTCAAAAGATGCTGCCACAAATATGTTTCTTTCATCATCATTGTGCTGGTGTGTAACTGCACAGCAAGGAAGCCTGACACCAAGACATTGTTCCTCTGTGGGGTCATGTTCAATACCTGATGGAATAAGGGCTGATTTTGGCAGTGACTGATACACTTCCCATACTTCACAGGTTTTCATCCCAGCAAAGTGAGCATGTTTGCTTCTTAAGGCACTTACTGCCACGTCCCGCCTCTTAGACCCAACCATTAATTAAAAAGGTTCAAATTTCTGTCTTATTGTCCTCCATATACCATCTCCTCTTATTAACCTTATTACACGGCCAATATTAGTCTCAATAGCCAGCCTACTCTTTCACATCAGTAGTGAGACAAATGAGCTTTTCTCTATGCCACTGGTTGGCTAAGGCTGGACAAATCATGGGACAGACTCTTAAACCAGGACACTCCACCAAATTGACGGACTTCGCTTTGGCTTTTACTCCATCAGAATTCAGTAAAACTTGTCAGGCTAGCAATGAAAAGAGCAATAGTCTCAGACCATGTCCACGTGGTAGAGACCCTCTGAACCAGATCTGAATAGCATCCCAAGTCTCTTTGGGCTGACACAGCAAAACCTTAAAGTTTTAGACCAGTGGCTCTGCCTCTGGAAACTCTGATTGTGGGAATACAAATGCAGCCAGAATTCAAGTCAGGAACATAACCCCAGGTACCAGTATAAGATGGGGACTGACATGTTGGAGAGTAGTGTAGGAGAAAGGGATCTGGGGGTCTTAGTGGACAGCAGGATGACTATGAGCCAGCAATGTGCTCTTGTGGCCAAGAGGGCCAACAGCATCCTGGGGTGGATCAAAAGGGGGGTGGTTAACAGATCAAGAGAGGTTCTTTTCCCCCTCTACTCTGCCCTGGTGAGACCACACCTGGAGTATTGTGTCCAGTTCTGGGCTTCTCAGTTCAAGAGGGGTATGGGGCACCTGGCTGGCTCAGTTGGTAGAGCATGGGACTCTGAATTCCTGGAGTCATGGGTTCAAGCCCCATGTAGGACATCTTGAGACAGTCCTGTAGACTGACCCTGCTCCAGCAGGGGGGGTTGGACTTAGATGATCTTTCGAGGTCCCTTCCAACCTCTAACATTCTGTGATTCTGTGTGTGAGAGGGTCCAGCGTAGGGCAACGAAGATGATGAAGGAGGTGGAGCACCTCCCTTCTGAGGAGAGGCTGAGGGAGCTGAGTCTCTTTAGCTTGAAGAAGAGGAGACGGAGGGGTGACCTCATTCATGTTTAGAAATATGTGAGGGGTGGGTGTTGGGCGGATAGAGCTGGGCTATTCTCGGTGTCATGTAGTGATAGGACAAGGGACAATGGTTGTAAGCTGGAACATAGAAGGTTCCACATCAACCTGAGAAGGAACTTCTTCACAGTGAGGGTGATGGAACACTGGAACAGGTTGCCCAGGGTGGTTGTGGAGTCTCCTTCACTGGAGATGTTCAAGTCCGGCCTGGATGTGTTCCTGTGTGACTTGGTCTAGGTGATCCTGCTGTGGCATGGGGATTGGACTAGATGATCTTTCGAGGTCCCTTCCAATCCCTAATGATTCGATGATTCTATGATTCTACAAGTGTCTCATAATCATCTATGCAAAAGTCACTCTTGGCTGAAATCCACCTACTATTATTTCTCCCTGTTGGTGGCTTAAACTGGGTCCTCTCTGATGTATCTTGATGTGCAGGGCCATGAAAGACAGGTTGTGAAAGCATGGTTAGCAGCACAGTCTTACACCAGAAGAATCCATGTTCTGCTGCAATGGCATGGGGCTTGCCTTTTAGTGACCTTTTACATCTATTTTTATATATTTGATCTTCTCCACTTGGAAAATATCAGCATAAAAATACATCAGGGCTGATTGCATAGTGAAATGAGTAGAGGGCTGCAGAGACGGATTACTAGTGCCAGAAAATTGCCCGGTGAGATGGGTAGCAGCCAGACAAGATGGAGGGTTTGAACTGTAGATCTCAGAAGCAGAAATTTAGCTCTTTCACTTCAAGGCAATCCTGTGTAGATGAACCTGGTCAAAAAGAGGTTGTGTTTCGAAAAGGACCTTCATGAGCGGGACTTACCCCTGTCTACACGAATTACTTTGCATCAGTCAGCTTTGATCTTCTAAACTACTCCTCAAGGCCATGGACAACTCCCTTTAAGGCTTTCTGCAGATTATTAAATGTAATGTACCTATAATTTCAATATCATATGCTGCTCAGAACTCATTAGAGCTCAAAATGAGCCTAAGTAGCAGTCAAACCCTTGCTCTCATCTTAAACCAGCCAGTAGAATTAAATGATTTAGATGTAAGCTTAACATCTAGCAAAGCAAAGCAAAAACTGTGAAGAAGGTTACTACTGACTGTTCCCATCACCTGGTGGGGGAAAGGGACTACAGAGACCTGTGAAAGACACTGCCATGTTTGCTGAAGTACAAGACGATGTCCAAGTGTGGCTTCACGGGCTCATTATTCCATTGTCAGTCCTCAATGGCTCCACTGTCATCAGGGCATTTTTCCTGATTGATACCCCTTGTCATTGACATGAGAATCTGCTCTCTCTACACTTTATGAGAAGCCAGGTAAAATAATTCCACTATGCCTTCCTTTTTATGAAAATGGAGCAAAGCATGGCACACAGACATTCAATCTCCCATCGGAGATAAAGCACCTTCATTTACTAGCTCAGAAAATCAATACCTGTGATTTGATATGAGCATTTATTTTCACCGAACTCCTTTCTATCACTGAGCCATTGGGGGAAGGCAGGAGAGCTTCATTTAGCGTAGTGGGATTTGCAGTGAATGCTGCTGAGCGAATTGCATCTTGCCGTGTGTACCCATTCATCTGCCTTGCTGATACTTGTCTCGGGTCTCTGCCTTTCCCAGAATGATGGGAGAAAGGTTGTATCCAGAGATGGGGTAAAGATCCACAGTCTTGGCCTGTGGCACTACTGCCCAGCAGTTGTATCAGTATGAGCCTGTGTGACCATGAAGCACCCCTTCGAGCTGGCGGAGAGGAAGATGGCTTTTGAGGCTAGCGTGTCATTTCTGAAGTCATGGAGTCTACAGATGAGAGACTCACATATTTAAATTAAGGGGAATGATGTAAGAAGTAATTTGTGAGGATTTGCATGGGAGAAGGCAGAAAGAAAGATAACAGAATTTAAATCAAATCCCTTTCTCACAAGGACAGCAGAAGCTAGGTTTGCCTCTACACACTGGTGTGTGCTGGCTGCTGTAGCATCTGGCTGTGGAGGGCTGTGGCAGCTGCATGCCCCAGCAGAGCCAGTCTCCCTCGGTCTTTCCATGGGACTCCAGAGTGATTCTCAAAGCTGCCTGGGGCCGTTTTCAAATACTAGGGGAGGTCTCCCAGGAGTGTACTCACATCCCTGCAGAGGGGTGACAACTAGCACAGGCTGCTGCTTCTGATGTTTGCATGGAGGCATGCGGGCGGGCAAGGAAATAAATAATAAATGGAAAAGTCAGCTTGTCAGTGTGCAAGGATGGAAATGAAGAGCACTGACCAGTGATGACCTTTTGTTTACATTTCTCTCCGAAAGTGAGAAATAATTGCAGTTTCTATGTGATGCTGCCTTCAAATTACACCCTCTCTCCTTGCTCTATTCAAGACCAGCCAGTGATGACATTAGAGTCTTGAATCAAACCAAGTGGTTACTATGGTGTCAGGCTGAAATTATGAATCTCAGAGCCCGCCAGCTTGGAGAAGGAGCAGTGGCGGACACATAATTAAAACTGGGAGAGAGAATAGAAGCCACATTGTATCTGAATAGCAGCGAGATTGCGCTTCCGAGAAGCGGTTACGGGGAAAAAAAGAGAAGAGGAAAAAGAAGACGACGACAAAAAAAAGATGTGCTTAGCAATGCAGTTAAATGCATAATCAGGACCAGGAACAATGTTCTCTGCTGGTATTTTATTTCTGGCTGTAGCTCTGCTGCTTTCCCATCAGTGCCTCCAGTGTCTGGCTAGAGCCCTCCCCAGTATTCAGCGGCCCCCTTGCAGTAAAAATAAAAGGTATAAACCCAAGAATCTCAATGCTTTGCATCCAGAAGAACAGCTTTGCCAGGTGAAGGGACGACATGCCAGGCAGCTGGATGTGGTCTCCGACATGATCCTTTCCCCTGAGCAGGGCCACAGGCAGAACGGTGATTGACCGGCGGTGTGGAGCTAAGGCCAGCGTGTTGGGAAGCAGGACTGCCTCGATAATTTCAGTGGTCATTAGCAGAGCTCATTGTGAGTGTGATAGATCTGCGCTGCTTTGTTACAGTTAAGTGGATTGATTGTGGAACACAGAAATGTTTTTAGTGACATGACAGCTGATTTAGAAAAGGGGGGGAGTGATGGGAAAAGAACATGCATTATTCCATAATTATATCTCGCTCCGTTCCAGTCCCATGACAGACTTCCACGAGAACATAACTCTGGTTTCTTTGACACCCCGAACAAGAGCAAGATGTCAGACAACTTCTTTTGGGCGGTTGCCCAGTGGGTCCTAACCTGCTTGTAGCCTTTTACGCATTATCCCATTTTTGTTCTTGTTATAACCCACTAACGCTGCAATTCTACTAACCCTCACACTGCCCAGGCACCAGATTTCCATGAATCCTTAAGACAACACACAGGGTTTTGTTCTTGCCTTCTGTTTGATGTTGGAGGCTGCCCGTTTATCTGTCCTTCTGATGTTCAACATGGATTAGAGGAAGATCTGAGCAGCTAGAGCAATTCACCCCAAAGCTGTCAGTAAGCCATTTCATTTAGACTTGAATACTCCTACCAGAGCCCTAAGACAAAATGGGTCACCACACCTTCCACTGCAGGCACCCCTCTGAGCTGTTTCTAAGGGACAGATGTACAATTAATAGGTGATAAAAGCTCGGAGTAGGGTGCGTCGTTAAGCTAAATACAGTCAGAAGTGAAGCAGAAGTCAGTGCTGAGGTTTATCTGCTGTGTCAGGGACATAGCAGATACCACATACAGACGATCTAAAGAAGATGGGTCAAATCACCTTTCAGATGAGGTGTGATCACTGGGCCAAGCTGGGACCCTTGTTCAACAAAATTACTATGTATGGGCTTGGTCACTTAGGTTCTGTGGAACTCAGGAGATGAGAACCTAAACAGTCTTGCAGCAGAGAAGCACTAGGAGAACTGCATAAAAAGGGGGGTTGTTTTTTTATCCCTAGGCTTGGAACACCTGAGCTGAATACTCTCAGCTGAAGGAATAGATGCTGTTTCCACCCTCTCCCAGTCCTGGCTCGACCTAGGCCGATAATTAAAGGCTTGTAGATCTGGATCCCAACACTGTAAAAGAAAAATATCTCATCTTTTTAATTGACCACCTGGGTATGTAACATAAAGAAATCCAGCCCATGGTCAGGAGGCAGCACAGGAGTTGCCTTCCATCTTTCTTATTTCAGGTCTTTGAGTCTGCATGTAAAGAGAGAAGGAAAAATAATTGAAATGCAAAGCAGAGGGGTGGGAGTTGGCAGGAAAGCTTGGTGGGGGTGGTCCTGAGAGCTCTGCATTGGGAAATGTCCTCAAATGCAGCTGCTGCTTCATGGGAGCAGTGGGCTATTTTTAATGTGCAGTGGCTGTATTTGCACTTTCAATTGCTGTCATTAAGACGGCAATATCAATTCTTGCAATCATTACACCAGTGTGGTTCAGCTCTCTCCCCCTTTTGAACACCTGCTGGATGCTTTGCTGTGCTGTAGGGGTCAGGTGAGTCTGTTCAGTTATCCCAGTCTGGTATGCACATTCCTCCTGTAAATCCTGTGGTTGTTGGTGGATCCACGTCCAAGTGGAGGCCAGTGACGAGTGGAGTCCCTCAGGGATTGGTCGTGGGACCAGTCTTGTTCAACATCTTTGTTGGCGACATGGACAAGGGCATTGAGTGCACCCTCAGCAAGTTTGCTGATGGCACCAAGATGTGTGGCGCAGCAGACATGCTGAAGGGAAGAGTTGCCATCCAGAGGGACCAGGACAGGCTGGAGAAGTGGTCAAAGTCCAACCTCATGGGGTTCAACAAGACCAAGTGTAAGGTCCTGCATCTGGGTCGAGGCAATTCTAGGCACAAGTACAGGCTGGGCAGTGACTGGCTGGAGAGTAGCCCTGAGGAGAAGGACTTGTGGGTGCTTGTGGATGAATGGCTCAACATGAGCCAGCAGTGTGCACTTGCAGCCTAGAGGACGAACCGGATCCTGGCCTGCATCAGGAGAAGTGTGGCCAGCAGGTTCGAGGAAGATGATTCTCCCCCTCTACTCCACTCTGGTGAGACCCCACCTTGAGCACTGCATCCAGTTCTGGAGCCCTTATTACAGGAGGGATGTGGAGATGCTGCAGCGTGTTCAGAGGAGGGCCACGAGGATGATCAGAGGGCTGGAGCACCTCTCCTATGAGGACAGACTGAGGGAATTGGGCTCTTCAGTCTGGAGAAGAGGAGGCTCCAAGGTGA
The DNA here is from genome assembly GCA_013400115.1 of Rhinopomastus cyanomelas. NCBI lineage: Eukaryota > Metazoa > Chordata > Aves > Bucerotiformes > Rhinopomastidae > Rhinopomastus > Rhinopomastus cyanomelas. The sequence continues at coordinate 14,680 of VXBP01001534.1, forward strand.
CATTATCATGGCCTTCCAGTATCTGAGAGGGGCCTACAAAAAGTCTGGGGAGGGGCTTTTTAGGATAGCAGGTAGCAACAGGACTAGGGGCAATGGAGCAAATCTGGAGATGGGTAGATTTAGACTGGATGTGAGGAGGAAGTTCTTCACCGTGGAAGTGGTGAAGGCCTGGAATGAGTTACCCAGGGAGGTGGTCGAGGCCCCATCCTTGGAGGTGCTTAAGGCCAGCCTGGATGGGGCTCTGGCCAGCCTGGTCTCGGGTGAGGTGTCCCTGCCTGTGCTGGGGGTGTTGGAACTGGGTGATGGTTCCTTCCTACCCTGAGTGACTCTGATTCCATGGCTTCTCCAGTGAGGTGGGCCTGCTCTGGCAGGGGGATTGGACTAGATGATCTTTCGAGGTCCCTTCCAATCCCTAACTACAGATATGCTTTGGAGGGAAATCCTTAAAGCCTGGCAGCAGTTGGGCAAGCCAGACTGAAGCTTCTCCAAACAGAACTATGGGAGATTTCTTGGCCACGTGGAATGCCTCTTTGCAGATCTGACACTCATGTGAGCATGATCTTGGCACAAATACTGCTTCCCCAGAAGAATGTTGAAGGACATAGGGCTCAGCATCTTGTAGAAGTGTCTGTAAGTAGGAAAACAAAAGAGTTCTGCTCCTGGAAACACTCAGGGTCAATGGTAGGAGTCCCCACTTTTTGAGACCTTTGGCTAAAGTAACCCCCTTCCTGTGGTGATGGATGCAGATCTTCAGAAAGGAAACAACAAATGATCAGGGATTGCCTGGAGTGGACAGCAAACATGAGGGCTCCCTTGCACACACACACACAGGAGGAGGTGCAGCTTCTTGCCATTACTGATTTCCTGAGAATTTTGGATTTTTGAGAAACGGCAGAAAATCTCTTTTGTCAGGAAAGACACGAGTTAATCTTTCTTGAAGCAGATGGAAATTTTTCCTTCTTCCACCTAATTTTTTCTTCATCTTAGATTTTAATAAATTCGCTTCTCAATGTTAGCCTATCCAGTCCTTCTTTCAACTTTTCATGGCCAGACAAAATGTTCCAGGCCCTAGTTTCTACCAGAATCCCTGTTATAGCAGAATACGAATTATATGATTATGAAAAATATTCAGAAAATAGAAATATTTGGCCAACACTGCTGAACTTTAATTGGAATTAATATTATACCTTATTGGAGCAGAAATCCTGAAGCATCACATGTAACTGAATATATTTAACCAATTAACTAAGTCAAACAAGGCTGTCTAAACTTAATCACAGACCTCTCCATTCCCCTATTACGTCAAGTGCTACTAATGTTGTTATACTTTTGACAAGTGGCCCCTGGTAAATGAGCAAATCAATAATGTATTTGAGCTAGACAAGAGGGGGGAGGCACTGAGCACATTTGCATTTCTGCAGTGCCTTTGGTTGAGGATCTCAAAGCACTGTGTGAACTCACAATTCTCACACTCCTAGCAGTGCAGGGAGACAGAACCAGGTGGTTGAATCATTTACCTTTATGGATGGCCCACATGAGGTGAAAGGATTGAGATCCAGACAAAGCCCTTGGCCTGTGGCAGACCTTACCCTGCCCATGCTCCCCACTGGACATGGCCTTTTTAGTTCCCAGTTTACTGGGGGCTCCCATGGGACAACCAAATTCATCTGCTTCCATACAGTTTCTGGTTTCCAGTCTGAGGTGCTGAAGTCCGTCTCCAGTATTGCATGGACCAGACTTTGTCTGCTTGAAGAGTCAGCTCCATGATTGCTCTGTTAGTGCCTGCACCTTTAGGATTTATAGTCCTCTCATAGCTGTGACTTTTTCCTCAACTCTTACCGTCTTGTGTGCTGCACAGTATGTTTTATGGCCTTTCAGTCTGATGCAAAGATGCAACGCAGCTTGGTTGGCCATTCTGGTTCTCTCCATTTCAGAACCAGTGAAGTTTTAAAAGCTCAGAAAGCAACAACACTGACTTTTCATTTGGGATCTTCTTGCAATAACAGTTAATCTCATTGCTGGAAGCCTGCTCTTGATATTCATCCTCAATTTTCCTGTTATTAGAACAGAAGTCTAGGGACATATTTGTCAAGTCCCTTGTACAATAAGTAGAATAAGTATTTATACAGTCACAATACTTGACTGTTTGGCCTGAAATTTGAAAGACCTTTCTAAACATTAAAGCAATAAACCAGGTATGGAGTGCAAACATTTTTAGACCCACTGTACAAGAGGAAATCAAGGTCGCGAGAAATCCATGCGTGATTTACTTGATATGATGTGCTGGATCTGTGGCTGTGCTGAGCAGAGGCCTTGTGGGATTCATTTCCCAAGCCCTAGACACTTTTCCTGTCAATTTAAAAAAATAAAATACGTGCATGGGTTTTGATCTTCCTCCTCATGTGAGAAATACATCCACAAAATGGTTTTCCAATCATGAGTAATTTCTGTTGTATCACAGTGTGATTAATGGATCTTTACATCCCCAGAGGGTATCAGGCTAGTGACACAGATGCCACATCACCTCTTCTGAAGTCAGGAGCTTAGTTCCAGTTTTGGCAGTTCCGTGATGAACCAGAACAGATACTCTGGCTCCAGTGAAGCCGCTTGGGATCACTCCTGGTCTGGAGTCTGCAGTGACTGAGGTCCAGAAGGGCTCAAGCCCCATCATGTCAGTTAGGAGGATACAGAGCAGCGAATGGACTCTGAGTGGTACTTAGATGCATGAAAGGCCAAGATGACTCATCCCCCAGAGAGCAGCAATGTCGAAAGCAGAAGGTTTCGATGATGATGGTAGATAAAACTGTTACGCCTGAAAGGAAACTTTTGACTACACTGATGCTGTGAAGTTGCATTTAGGGGCTCTCAGGTGTCAGAAGGGGACAAAAATTAATACCAAAATAAGATAGATGAGAGAATCTCTTTATTAAAGAAGGAAAGAGGCCCCAAATGGAGGCAAAAAGAGTGGTGAAGGCAAACACTCCCCAGGTTCCTGAATTTTCAGGGTGGAGTGTTGGAGGAACTTTACCACATTGTTGAAAATCCCAGAGCCCCTTGGGCGACGCCTTCTGTGCTCTGCCTCTGCGGGAAGATGGCTTTATGAGATAATGATGTTATTTCAGCACAAACCGCTTTCGTTCATGCAGTGAATTAAAACAGGAAAAAGAAAGGGGCGGGGGGGGCTGTAGGTGGTGGGAGGAAGAAACCAATGTTATTTACTCCTCTGCAGCTGACATTAAAGGCTCCTTTAAGGGCCAGTGGGTTATTAACTTCCTGTCGCGTGCCGCAGTGATATGCTGTGACATATTGTCACCACATTCCAGTGAAGCCTTAAACATTAATTGGGAAGTAAGATGAGTGAAGCGGCTTTAATGAGATACCTTGTTGTAACTTCTAACTTTACACATTATTTACAGTGATTCCACTAATGGCTCCATCCATCAGAGATAGGGAGAGAGGCTGGGGAGGACAGCAGGGGAAGGAGAGGGTGAAAGATAGATATCGGAAGTTGAGAAAGAAAGGTAAGGACTAGGGTGGGAAGAAGGTACAAGTTGTGGGACAGAGAGAGAACAACAATCCCTCTGTCATGTTCCCCCCTGGATTTGCTTCTGTTCAGTCATATTTCATTTATAGACATTTTTGCAGGGAAAAAATGGGAAGTTGTTCCCTAACAGAGTCCCACTGAATAGTCTGGCATCGAGCTCTCAGTCTTGCCATTCAACTCATTACAAGCAGCAAAGCTATCTGTCACAGCCTCCTTGGTGCCCCAGGTCGGGCATGTTCCTCCCATCACGCTGGCGTGTCAGGTGAGCTCAGACAGGTGGGCTGTCCCACCTCCTTCTCCAAGAGAGGAGGCACAAAGGTTTGGACTGGATGCACAAGGACTATGGGTGATTCGTTGCTTTTCTCAGATAGGGCTGCTCAGTGCTGAAGCATTGCTAGCACTTGCAAGCTGGGGATTGTGCAGCCAACTTCAAATGATCACCGGCTTTATGGTTCCTTTACCATTCCTGTCTTACTTTTCCTTCACAGCTCCCCTCTGCTTCTTTCTTCTCTAGGATGCTAAATGAAGTTGCCCTATATTCACAGTTGGCTTCCAGGGTGGGCAGGAAGCCTACCTGTTTGGGTTGGCAGCTGGAAGCACTTTCATCAGGTTGTTGTTAAGTGCTAGCAAGGTAGGTTGATCACAGGAAACTCAGACACCAGAGCAAAGTCCTGTGAATTCAATGGCGATTCAAGGATCAGTGGAGTGAGTTTGTTTATGTCTTTGCGTGAAAACTTAGAAGCCACATTGTCAGCATCACCTTACTGAAACCACTTCAGGTGAGATGGAGTGTCTAGTAAACATATTGTGCAACTTAAATCACCTAACAGCAGATAGAACTACTGTGATAGGTGCATAGAACTACTGTGGTAGGCGCAGACTTTGAAGGCAGGATGTGGGGTGCTGCACTTTCCAAGCCAGTAATGCCTGGTTGAACATCCTAACTTGCAGTTCTGTGATAGCACAGAAACTCCACGGCAGCAGATCCCTCTCCATCAGCAATGCAGTTCTGCCAACCACTGGAAAGCTAGTACCAGCCCTAGCACTGAGGGGATGACTGCCTGCCACCTTATACACCCTTCAATTATAGCCCCAAGCCAATGACAGGAAAGAATTTTGGACTGGCAGCCTCAAAGCCTGAAATCCTCTCAACAGGAGTGTGAGGCCAAGCTACGTCCTATTGATGTGATACTTGTCCTCCAATCAGCAATGTGATCAAAGCTGAGCGCGTAGCACATGAACCCAGTTTCCATGCTTCCTTCATTCTGTAAAAGGGCCAGCTGAGCTGGTGAGTTGGATGGGTCAATACTGAAAGGATCAAGATTTGGTTCTGTTTGAGATAGAAGGAGCAGAGTAAAAAATCATAGAGTTTGGGGATTACCATGGTTATAATAATACGGCCTGGCAGGAAAGTACTCAGAGCACCAGGCATTTCATTACTAACTAGAAGGCACTTGGATTACAGACTACATGGCTTCAGGATGTTCTGTGTGCCAGCAGGTTTATGCTCCTCTGTTCCATTTTCCATTAAATCATTTCTACCCTTGTTAACAGCAAAGCCCCACAGAAGCACATACAATCACAGCTAATGGATTCTGGTTTTATTCCTAGATTTAAATAAAGTGTGTTTCTTTTTGCAGTACTGGGCTGGATGGCTGCTGAAATGGAGCAGACAAGCAGACAATTAATTGCAAGCTCGGGTGTATAAAAAGTACCTGAGGATAGATCAGCTGGGGGAAACACATGGAGTTGGAGAGCACATGCATGTGCCAGCAGCCCCCTTTCCATGTAAGGTTGAAATCTGAACTCCACTCCCAGCTACCTGTCAAGGTTGGCGTGCCTTTAATTATAATGTCTGTGTGCTTCTTTAGGCACCATTTAATTCTGTCTGACAGCCACCCATTTAAAAATAAAGGCAAACACTCAGAACTTTGTGGCAGATCTGAGCCAGGCAAGGGATGTGCTAATTGCCAGATGTTGTTAATTTAACTCTGATCCATTACCAAAATTAAAGATGAAAGAAAGAGAAGTAGGGGAAAGGAAAAAAGATGTCGCATCTCCCCTCCACGAAGCTGTCTGTACGTTCACCTCTCTTCTGTTAGCAAACCTCACTGAACAGAGCACATTGGGGTGTTTCTACATTAACAGCCTCACAGGCCAAGTCACTTTATGCAATGGACTGTGGAGCATCTCTCTTGGGGTCCAGTGTTCAGCAGCTTCTTGCGCTAGCAAGAAAATATTTCCCCACAGTGCAGCCATCTGTAGCCTTTCTCTAGCATTTCCAGTAGCTAATCTACTTTATCAGATATGAAAAATTTCCATTGCTGGTGGCTCAGGAGTACAAGAGGGGAAGTCAGAAAGTCAGTCTGGATTTAAAGTTACTGTTCACTTTGATGGTTGCTAACACCTAGTCCCAGCACCTCTTGTGTTACTCAGTCTGGAAAAGAGTACTGCTAAGTGCCAAGGGAAAGGAAACAGGGTCAGAGATGAAGACAGACAGCTTAAATTTGCTCCTAAGTCAAATCTGACCTGGGTTTGGACTCAGCTCAGAAGATTCTCCAATGCATGTTGCCTTTGTATCTTTGTATCTATCCTAAAAGGAGATCTATTCTCCACTGATTCTTGGGGAGACACGCAGTTGCGAAAAGTAGACATTGAAAGCCAATTTAGACGCAGAGATCTATCTGAAGGATCTGCAGAGAGCCTACACAATACAGGAGCTAAGGGAAAACCTAACCCTTCTGAAGCAGCTTGTCATCTTCCAGGCAGTCACTGTATAAGGTGTGGTCCCTGGACGGCAGGAATTTAGTAGACAGCAAAAATTAAGACCATAATTCATTCGTGACCGCTCCTGGGTCACTCATAGTGGGATGTCAGCATCACCTGGCTGCAGGGAGATGAGCCAGAGGGCATCTGTTTGTAACAGAAATTGCAGTGGAAGTCTAGATTGCACAATACTGGGTATTTCACTTTGGACTTCAGTGTTTGCTATGGCCGTCAGGTCACGTCACTCTCTTTGGAGTGTCTTTTGCACAACCAGGTCAGAGGAACAGCTCAGGGAGCAAGGCTGGTTACAAACACCCAGCATCATCTCATGGCTGCTTCTAGAAACACAGGCATAGAGGTCTTCGATCTTGTTTCAAGATAAAAGGACTTCTCTTTCATGTCAGGTGGATTAGTTCATTAAATAAAACCCCCCAAAATCTCTTTGACTCTTGTTCCTTACAAGCTGCTTGGGGTTAGACATCAGGCCATATAGTTACTGTGAGCAGAGGTCAGCTGTGAAATGCTCCTTGTGCGGAGCTTCAATCTGCTTCCAAAACAAAATCAAAGAAAGAAATTGCTGAAAATTGCATGGCACGTGGGATTTCAACTCGTTACCCTCTGCAAGCTGGTTGACACCCTGTGCAGTCCAAATGGCATCGTCTTGATCTGACCTGTACCTTTCTTTTTCGCCTGGTGCATCAGATAATCCACTGAACCTTCTTTTTTTCCTCTATTGGTTCATAAAACTCCTGTCAACAGGCCAGGCTTAATGCAGAAGCAACCATAAAGGAGTTGGAGCTCCAGGTGAAAAGCTCCCTGCAGGGTATGGTGTGTCCTGGTACAGGAAAGGGCATACAACTTCATTTTGAGCCACCTTCCTTGCCACCAAGTCAAGGTTTCCCTGATACATGTAGAGAATTATACATGTGCCTAAAATATAGTTGGTGAGTCTAAAAGAACCAGAGCATCCATAAATACTGGAGATTTTTAAAATTTCTCATTCCTTTAAAAATAAAAAGTAGGACAGATGAGCTCTGAAGAAGGGGCAAAAGGCAAAATTAGTCTTCTGATATTTGGGGCTGCTCTAATGCACACAAAAGGGTTCTGAACCGTAGTGTTCCAGTCCTCCTCGCTCGGTGGGGTAAGCGCAGGGAATTCATTAAACAGACAACCTGACTGTGCCTAAATCCTTCATCTGTCACAGGGATTTGTTTTAGAAAGCTCTTCTCTTGCATGAGATATATTTGGATTTGGAGCACAAAGAGTGTCTTCATTTAATAGCTCTCCATTCTTATCAGGTTGGCCTTCCTTGGGCTGTCCTTTTAGTTCTCTGGGAGTTTATTCTCATAACAGGCTCATCTATTCCTTTGTCAGATATTCTTTTAAAATGGCCCCTGTGCAATAAATTGACTCAATTCAGGAAAATTCCATCCTTTAACTGGTCCATATGGACAAGCAAAATCCACTATAGCAATCGTATTTTACAAGGACAATTCTGGGTTTCTACCCGCTACAGACTCCGTTTTATTTTGACAATATTTTTAACTAGGCTACAGAGTGCCCTGTCCACACTTTGATAGAGGTCAGCTACCTCCTTCATGGGATGTGCAAGACACAGTGGTTTTGCTCTCCAAACACCATGCATGCCCGTGGAAGAGGAGACTTCGATGGTGGGCACTACCTCGATGACAAGAGATCGTGCTGCCACACTGCAGCATCTTTTCTGCAGGGTTTTCTTGAGTACAGGAGACATCTACAAGGGTCAGCTCACTGCTGAGGCACTGCTCTGCCATGGGGCCAGCTAAATTAGGCACATTCCATTGGAGGAGTCCAACCACATGATCACAAAGATTGCCGTGCTGCAAACGCTTGAAATACTGGCTGCTTGCAGAGGCAGTGCTCAGATACGAGACAGATGACGGACTCCTGCTTGTCTAGTGCAGACCCCGAAAGGCCTGTTTCTGTAGCAGCCGTGCCTTGGTAGCAAATCTCACCACCATCTTTCTCCACACATACAATACTACTTGCTGTGCTTTGTGCCAGAAGTCAAGAGTTATCCTAAGGGCTTTGAAATGTGCGTCATTTCGCAAGCAGGCTGCAGTCGTCAGTTGAAATGCTCCCTACGTGAGCTCTAGATGAAATGCAGGGTGAGTGGAGGGGAGAGAGGGAACTGTATTATCTTTTCTCCCTCGTAAGGAGCGATACAGAAAGAGAATACAGTATACAGTTCACTTAACTAATTTTCTAACCAGCAGTCATTGCAATGTTCTCTCTAGGATTAGAAGGGACAAGGGAAGAGGCAGAATAATAAATCCAGGCTGGCTTTTTGCAAGCTAGAACTATATCATTATAGGAAGGAGTTTAAGGACTTCCACTCTGGAGAGGAAAAATTAAAAACAGAGCCCATTTCAGCTCACCCTTGGCAGTGCAATTAAACAAAATTAAATTCAAGGAAAAACAATGTTCACATGTCATCTGAATAAAATCCCCCATCTAAGTAGTGTATTCTGCAGGTCTGGGTCTGTTTGTGCTGGTGAGTTGATTTGAATGGGAAGATGTATTATCTTGGGATGTCCCCACTTGCCATTGCTGCATGGTATGCCAGTCCACGTTTCCAGTCAACACTCTTATCCTATTCCAAGGGCTCTGTGGAAATGTGTTGCACAGTGGAGGGTGAAAAGTAGGGTGAAGGCTGGCATGGTCATACCCATCATGGGCACCCTCTTAGGATACCCTCTATCTGTGGCCATTTCTGCTCTTCATTGATCTTAGTGAGTGGTGTATGCCAGGCCTGGTTTAGCTGAGTGAATGTCGCAGGGCTGGCACTTCCTTGTGTGACATCACACCAGGGAGAACATGCACACACGGTGAGATGAGTGGATATGGTGAATTGGCCATTGCATGGCTATAGCAAAGAGAGGGTGTCTGCCTGCTGCAAACCTTCTGACAACCTTCTCTGCTGATAGCCACTGTTGTCACACCTGTACCAGCTCCTGTCTTACTCCTCCAAGGCAGAACCTGCCCTGGTGTAAAGGTGGCAGCTTCACCCTTTCACATTGCTGCTGGGCAATGAGTGGCATGAGAGCCCTGAATCAAAATCAGCTTCCAAAAGAAAGCAGAAAAGTCAGCCAAGTGTAATTTGGTTGGGTTTTTTTCTGTTGTTGTCATTTTAATTCCCTTTTAGAGGACTTTAAATTCCATCTATACTTTTCATTTAAACAAGAGTGCCAAAGGATCAGAGGAGAACCCAGATGATCCAGGATGCACCACATCCTTATCAGATCAGACAGCATCAGCTTCTCCCAGGACAGGGAATTACATAAGTTTTCCATCTCTCCCCTCCTGTTACAATCAATGGTAAAAAAATGAAATGCCAGTAAGGGATGGGAGTTATGTCCCTGGAGGCACATCCCGCTGTAGAGCATTTGGTCCCCTTTGATTGCTTATAGCAACTCAAGCTTTTATCTCTCCTGGTCTCAGTTCTGCAGGTATGTGGTGTCATCTCTCTGAAGAAACCCTGGTGGAGTAAATGCCTGTCTCAGAGTTTTGTCTCGTGTAAAGTGCTCTTCTGTCTATCCTGGTCCTGCTTCCTCTCTGCTTCAGTTTCCTGGCAATTGGGTCTGGTGCTTCACACAATAGGCAAGATTACTGTGTTTTTCACCACCAGACAGAGATCTGCCACTTGCATATCTCCCACCACCACTTTACTACGTAACCACGTAATTATTTAGTGAAGTCAAAAGTGCGTCTATATTAGAGGAGATGAAGCTATGAGTGTCTTTGAAGAGATGCTTAGGAAGGGCTTACTTCGATACAGGTACACCTGCAGGCATGAAGAAGAGGAGATGGGGAAGCTTTTCTTCCAGACAGGGTCTCCAGAGGCTCTTTAGCCAAGAAAATGTAGTGGCATTATTAAATATGATAATTGTGTCATGCAAAATGAAATGACAGGTGGCAGGCAGAGTTTAGGACGGAACAGGAGAGACATGGAGTGTTTTACTGCATTTTATAGATACTACAGCAAGGCGTTCAGAGACTTATCCAAGAGCAGTTAGCTGGCATCTGCACCCTGAGTACAGGGAAAGCTGGTTCTGGCCTGAATAAAACCCAGAAGCATGCTGAGTTCGCCCTACTGGGGCTATTATTAATTTATGCTAATATACAGAAGATCACCCAAAATCTGCTGCCTGAAAGTGCATAAACTTGCCTGTCCGTATTGGCTCTTCAGGATGAGGAAGCAAAATTCTTGCATTATCATTCCTCTGCCTCTGTTTGAGTGGAGCAGAAATACCTCTGGATCTTCAGCTTTGCATGGTGCCTCAGATGCATCCCTTTGAAAGGATCTGCTACCTGTGCCTGAAACAGCCCTGAGATACAACTGGCACCCCCTTGCACCAGTTTCCTTCATCACCCTGCTCTGATAAGGTGCTCCCACCCAAAGGGATGCACCACCCCAACCCCAGTGCCCTCCTCCTTTTCTGCGAGCACCCAGGGGCTTGGTTTTATTCCTGGCGCAAGACAGCGAGGAGGCAGGGCTGTTGCTGTGAGAGCTGCAGAGCCTAAACTGCCTTTAAAAGCCACTTAATACAGGTAAGCAGAAAATCTAAAATGAGTTAAAGGAAACTAATGTGAATCTCAATTTTTAAAATTCATAACATTTATCAGTGTCCGTGCGAGGTAGCGTAACAGGAGTAAACATCGACTCCCATTGACTCTGCTGGCTCCCTGCCTGTGCTGCAGACAGAAGAATCTGTCCTTCTGTCACCAGTGCTGCTGTCTCAGGGCATGTTAGATGGATGTCTGAGCTGCCTCAGCCAGAATCCTTTGTCTTGTAAGAGGCAAAGATCCTCTGCAGTCTAAAGGAACAGGACAGAGCACGTCCCAGTGCTCTGGGAAAGAGCATTTGCAGTAGCTCTTTTACATGCTGTTCATCTCTGACATTCCCTGCAAGTCGCACCACTCCTGAAGCTGCCAGGAGGGGAGGGATAATCCCCTCTGTGCTCCAGCCCTTCCTCCAAAGTAAAATGTTTCTAAAATTGGCAGTGCAGAGGTGCCAATTGCATTTGAGACGTGTTTTGAAACGGTGGTGAGGGTCAGAGAAATGACTCTGGAAATGGCATCTTGTTATTGCACATACATGGTTTGTAGGCAAATTCCATCCTAAGCCACATCTGCTGGACTGGCTGACAAAAATAAACCAGCCTGGAGCAGTCAGCACACCAGTGCCTGCCAAGAGCCCATGCTTGTAGGGTGCCTTGTCCCTCAGCCCTGGATACCCCGCCGGGGTCTCCACAAAGGCAAGACTTTTCACATCTGTGCTGATCAACTGAGAGAGCATCAGGAGAGACTGTGCAGCTGCAGGCATCGTGCCCAGCACAGGGAGAGCCAGATCTCCAGGGACGGGTACCGGGTGACTTCACGTACTGCTAAGCATGGTGCTACAGGTGCGGCAAGGCTCCTACACGGGGCAAAGGTAGGATGGTGTTTGGCTCTGGCTGCATAGACTGTGGTAACATGAATCACCAGGATTGGACTCAAGCAATGAAATCTTAGAGGAGGTGTTCTTCAGGTCCTGCAGTGTGGGGTAGCTGTTTGGGATGCAGTGAGCCACAATGCTTGCCACCAGCAGAGGACCAAGGGGCGTGGAGAAGTGACCCAGTTCAGGGTTGGACGGGCTGTACCGTGTTTTGCCTTCCAACCTGTTGGCTTATTCCTGGGGGTGTAAAAACTTTTGACCCCCTCAGCCCTGGGCAATGACACTTGTGACTTGCCTCTGGCCATCCCCCTAAAAGCACTCACCTGAGTTTTTATTTTCTAAGCCTTGTTCTGCTGTAACATGCATTGGACCACTGTCTTTTTATTCCTTCCTTTTCTTACAAAGCCTTTGCTCCAATTCGCTCCTCCAGACGAGACCAAAAGCCAGTAGCATTTATCACTGTCACCAAAGTATCCCTTTCTTCTGTTTGCTGACACTTCACCCACCGATCCCAATTACTGGCTGTCTTTTCTTCCATTCATACAAATTCCCCATGCAACACTGGATCATCAATTTTCAGCAAATGGGCTGTTGGCGAGTGCTGGGCTCTGTCTCATCCCCCTGGCTGACTGGTTGCCTCTGACACAGTGTCCCTACTGCTCTCAGGCCAGATGAATGGAACTTTGTCAGGAGATCAGTGAAGGAAGAAGAGCAGGCTCCTTTCCTATTCCCAAATTCCCCCTGAATAATAGGAATTCAGCTCCTGCTAAATAGCATCAGATGGAGCATCACAGGAATTCCAGATCCAGTACTCAGTTAAGTACTGGCACTTTTGTGTAGACCACACTTAATGAAGCCCAAATTGCCAAAGGAAATGGAAAAGGCCTTGGGACCCCTGGGAAGGGGTGCAGGATGCACATTTATACGACCAGGCACACAGATCTCATCAGCAGGTCAGAGAGGGACTTCAGTGCAATCCTGTGCTTAAAGTCAAGCATTTATATAACAGTGTGGAGAACCAAGGTAGCTCTCTTCGTCAGCTTGCTGTTGCAATGCTTTGCTTATGTCTAGGGGCATCATGGAGATGATGCTCCATTTGCACATGCCTGCAGTGTGCTACCACCTTCTGCCTCAGCATGGGCTTCACCATGGCATTTCCATTTAAGTGCTGAAATAAAATTAATAACTTTTCCACAGCCCTTTGCACCTTCCAGTGCGTCCACGTGTCGCTTCTCTGCAGCCCTTGCTAATGGGACTGGACAAAGGAGAGGAGGTACAGTTTTGGATGGGATCCTCTTGTGAAAGCCCTGAAAGCAGGCACGTTATGATGCCACTAATAACCCTTCAGTTCCTTAGCATGTGATAACTGCCTCCCAAAATATTAATCAAATCATGTCATGTGATCCTAAAAATAGGCTTTCTCACTCCACTCTGCTCCCTCCTTAAGTTTTCTTGGTTGTTGTGGTTTAACCTTTTCTGGCATTTAAGTGATTGTAGCAACTGCTTTTCCAGAGAATTGCAGAACCTGATGCCCTTTGCAGTGCGTACGCACACATACGGATGCACCTACACCTGCCATTCTGTTTAGGTACAAGCATCTCTTCACAACTGTACAAGGACATTAATCCACCCAGATAGAACAGAGGACATTATTGCAAAATGTGTTGCTGCAAAATCCCAAGACCTTTTTAGGGATTCCACCACCTTGTTGTCCTGGCTCCCTCCAGGACAAGACAGAAGATCCAAACATGTCTGAAGAATTTGAGGAAGCTGATTGGTACATGTGTTCCTTGCAGGTCTAGAAGTGCTTAGACTTCATTGCTTCATTTCTGCTGCTGCAATGCTAATGGATGAAGTTCTATAAATATTTGATTGACCTGTCACTGCCATGCTGCTCTCATTTATCACTTGCTCAAGTTGGATCTGAATTACTTTGGAATATTTTGTTCTGTCTTTACAGAGTGTGCAGTTCCTCCCCTGCCATGCCCACTTCCCCTTCTCCATGCAGCCTTCAGCACAGCACAGCCTGCACTGGAGCAGCTCCTGAAAATGCCCCTCCTGAGGTCGAAGAGTAAGCAGAGCCAAGTGTGGGGGGCAGTGGGACAGAGAAAGTGAATCCAAAAATAATCCAGAGGGGGGCAGGGTGATGTATGAAGGGTGAACCCACCCAAGGCTCAGTATGAGGGAGTACATATTGCAGTCTATGAGACCAACAGTCCCCTTCTGCAATTTCCATGGTGCTGAGTCCTAAAAGAGGATTACAGATTTACAAGAAATTCAGGTAATGTGCTCGTCATGTTACCCAGAGGAAGTGAGTAATTCTCCCGTGCTCACCGCTCTAATCAGAGTCGGGATATTTTACTAGTGAGGGCTCTGGAATAGATTAGGAGATACAGTTCATACAATCAGATTCTATTCTGTTCATTTTCACTCCTGTCTTCTCTAGATCTTTACATTTGGGATGAAATCAGCAAATTTTAGGGCTTGTCAAGATTGAAATGACTGTGTTTAGTGATGCACCCCCTGAGCACGCAGAGACCAGCACTGCTTTGCTCAGTAACTTTTCCCGGGATGCTGGTAGTCCCGATGCCCAAGGTTGTCACAAAGGCCCTTTGCCCTGTGCTGCTAAGGCTGCTAACCCTGCTCTGATCCTTCCTGCAAACCAGCACATCTGACCCAGCACTTTCATGTCTGTCCAGAGCCTTTTACTACAGATTTACCCTGCAAAATCCCAGGGCTCAATCAGCTCAAGAAGTTAGTGGAGACTTGTGGTGTAGGTGGCATATAAGTCCCGTGGGCTGAGTTGTCATTGCACAAATAAATCCTTCTCTCAGTCCACGAAAAACAAAGGCCTGACACATCGAACTACTTCTATCATTAGAATTACCCCCTCTCATTAGCTCTCCCCCTCTTCCTCCTCCCTTCCTCGTGTCAGCAATACACCGATCCATCCTGCTTAGACCAGCTCTTACCTATGCTCCAATTACTTTTTCATCTCCCCCACTGGCTGTTTTCAATACTATAATCTGCTGCATTTGCTGGATCCGACTTTCAAGGGCTTGACTGATGCCTGATTACTGTAACCAGAACATGTCTGTTGATTGGACTGTCAATGGATTTCTTGGCAGAAAGGGCATTGGGCCTTGCAAATGTGAAACTGTATTTCAATCTCATTTAGGAGGAAAGAGAAAGGAGAGAGAAAAATATCCTAAAGCCACATTTTAACTTGCTGTCTTTGAACAAGTGCTTTAAGTAAACAAGCATTTTACCTTTTTTAATAAGGTCATTTGTGACATCACTTTCGTATCAGAAAAGAGGAGCCTTTAGTGCAGCGTATTTTCAGCGCTGGAATGCCCAGCTTTGTTTTGCAGCAATCTTCTTACTGATACTTCTCTGGGGAGGGAAAGGGCGGGGAGTGGGGAGGGAGATGTACATCCATCCGTGTCTTCTGGCTGCCTACAGTGACACCTCGCTGCAACAAGAGCTCGCAAAGCGTCTCCTGGCCAACCCTCCACATGGCTGCTCACAGCCAGAGCCTCTCTGGAAGAATGCACCTTTGACTTTCCTAAATAACAATGCTATTACCCTCAAAAGCTGGCAGCCAAAGTACATGCTGAGAAATGGCTACCATTAGGAAGAAATTATCCGTTCTCAGGGAACGGCCAATTTGTTAACTCATGAAGGAGAAGAAAGATTCCCAGCCCTAGTGATCTGGAGGGGATCTGTGAGTATGAGGGTGGTGATAGGAGAAAGGCTGCTTCCAACCAGCCCCTGCCCATGGCTAAGGAAATCTGGAGTTTGAAGGATGAGCCAGGGATCAGCTGGATCGAGTGCATTCTGGCTCCTATGATGTACAGGAACAGATCAGCAGGAAGGCACCACACAGCTCTCCTCTGTGCTTGGGACTGGGGTCCTACAGGGTCATGCCATATGTGGAAGTTGCTCATGAGGAAACAGCAAAACATTCTTGCTGCTTGAGAACTGTGGTCAAACACACCTGACCTTGCCATTGTCTGTGACAAAGGAGTGTGTCAGAATTGCTGGTATCACCTGAATTTCCCAAATCCCTGGGGTCAGGAGCTGTATTTGCAAAACAGAGTCAAAATCAGGGGGAAGACTATTTTTGAGACAGGAGACATGAATAAATTACTTAAGACTGATTTCTATCAATCTGTACTTTTAAGGCTGGACAGTAATGTGCCCAGGTGGCCAAGAAAGCAAATGGCATCTTGGCTTGTATTAGAAATAGTGTGGCCAGCAGGAGTAGGGACGTTATCATCCCCCTGTGTTTGGCACTGGTGAGGACACATCTTTCACAGAAAGGGTGATCAAGCACTAGAATGGCCTTCCCAGGGAGGTGGCTGGGTTGCCATCTGTGGATGTGTTTAAAGATTGTTTGGATGAGGTGTTGAGTGATATGGTTTAGGGGTGAACTTGTAAGGTAGGGTAGATGGTTGGACTTGATGATTCACACAGAATCACAAAACATTAGGGATTGGAAGGGACATCGAAAGATCATCTAGTTCAATTCCCCTGCCAGAGCAGGATCACCTAGACCAAGTTGCACAGGAACGTATCCAGGTGGGTTTTAAACACCTTCAGAGAAGGGGACTCCACAGCCCTCCTGGATTGTTTCCTTTCTAAAAAGTTATTAATCTGACAGTGCTTCTCTCTAATTTTTGTGACCATGTGGTATCTGCAAGAAACTTTGGTAGCAGCTGCCATGGTTAGTTCATACAGGATCTGTAGTTCTAACATGACACCCAAGCAATTGTTGCACTATGATCTGTCTCAATCATGCTGGCTCTGCTTTATTATTTAGTACTCTTTTTTTCCAAAAAATGTGATTCTGTGGTTCATACACTAAATGTATTTTTTCCCACTGGCATGTCAAGGGGTCTTCAATACATAAAGCCAAGATAACTGATGTACACAGAAAGATCCAGATCCTGTTTAGCATTGGAGGCAACCTTTGATACCGTGCCAAGGTACAGAGAGCATTGTGTGACATTTTCATATCTAAATGCAACCCCAAGAAGCCCACCAGTGACTTAGCCAGGAACACAGACAAAATCACGGGCACTGAATGGAGTGTGTCTGAAAATATTAGCATGTTTAAATTAAAGGAGGCTTGCTTGAGACCTTTCTGGAAAACAAAAAGAACCTTCAATGACTTGGAAATGCATCTGGTGGGCTTATAGTGCTAAATAAATAACAGTAGAGCCAGGGGACTTTGAAGATGACAAGATTTTTCTAGGTCACATTGTCTTTTCCCCCATGGCCAATACAGAGTATTTTGTAGTGTAGCCTTGAGATCTCCTTCCAAACCAACCCTAAATGTTACAAGCAATGCAGTTTGACAACTGTTTAGTGGACATGCACAGGCATTGCCTTTGTAGGTGCTGAAGATGTTACAGTACAACTGTTAATCTAAGCAAGTATGTTTTGAATATTTATTACCATTTTAAGAGGAATGAGCTTGGGAACAAAAGAGTCTGAAAGAGGACCGTGGAGAAAATCATGTCCTGAAAAGGGAGAGATAACAATTTTTCTCCCTCCCAACAGCCCTGACCAATAGTTCCCATCTTTGCCCTCCTTTCCCATGTTCTACTTGTTAGGATAAGACAGTCCAGATGTGGAAAAGGGAACGAATACAGACCTAGTGCCCTTTCAGTGCTTTCAGGAAAAGAAACTAGAAAAAGTGTTATGGTTTGAAAATTACCAAATTTTTCAGATGTATAGAGTTTCATTAAGAAAAATGTGAGTTTTGCTTTAAGAGAATTCTTCCATTGACCTGTCCTGGGAGGGATGGGCAAAAGGTGACACTATAAGAGAGGGCTGTTTGATCAGCCCAGCCCCTTTTTACTCTGGGAGCTTTCCCCCAGCACAGTGATATGGGGATCAGTCTTGCCCCTGCCACTGCTGAGTGGTGGTGGGACAGGATGGGACACAACAGGATCTGCAGCCGTGGCTCCATTCCCTGCCAGAGGCAGCAGCTGCCCACAACCCAGGCCCCCTCTGCCTGGGGTGAGAGGGACGAAGGGCAGACCCCCGCCTGGCCCAGCCCAGCCCTGGCCTCTATGTTGGAATGGTGAACCTCGGTGCCGGCACAGCTTCTGTGCTGTGCTGATGGAAAGCCCTTTCCTCATTCACCTTCTGAAGCGTCCATGTGTAGTAAGAACCATCAAGTGCCAGTTCCTCCCTGTATGGAGTGACCCAGAGCTGCATCCAGTGACCTGTGTTGAGCTGAAAAATACTCCCCTTTCCTGTCTAACCAAAGTGGGAGAGGGGAAAGAGAGAGAGGGAGAGAGTGAGGAGGGGAACGGAACTCTCTCAGTCACGTTGCAGCAAGGGAGAGACCCATGCTGACGCAGCCACACGGTCATTGCCATTGTGTGCTTGCCATGTGGATGGACGTTCAGCCATGGCCATTTTTAGCCACTGATTAGCAGGCAAAGAAACTGTCATTTCTGCTGCTGAGAAAAGCTGGAGATGCTTGAGTATTGGGGAGAGAAGAAGCCCCGGGAGTGGCATCTGACAATTCCTTTGTGCTTAGCTGAACTGTCTGTTCTGAAAGAAGCAGAAGGACTCCAGAATCCTTAAACTTTTGGTAAGAAAAGAGACTGGGTTCTTTTTAAAAGGCACGTTTCCTGCATCGAGGGATGCAGTTCAGGCTCTCGGGAATCATTCCTGTTCAATCAGCGTTTTGCTGCACAAGCTATGCTGAAGAACTGAAGTGTTCACCAGTCTGGGACAGCCAAAGGTGCTGCAGACCATGGTGTGTAACTTACAGGAGACCTGAAAAGTGTCTCAGAATGAAAGAAGAAAGCGTGGTTGTATGTCTCTCTGCTTGACCAACATGCTTTCCCCAGTTCTTTAATGTGAAAAACCAAAGACCAATATGGTAATAATGTCCCATAATATTTATCTCAGAATATGTGATGGCATTGTGATGGAGCTTCTGGTTTGTGTGCACTAACTTGCTTAATCTTTTCTTCTTTCTGTATATAGTTATAGGTTTAATAAACCCATTTCATTTTCCCTTAGCTACTCATCATCTGACACAATCTATCTGAGATCTCACTGAGACCTAGCTGCTTTTGCTTCTGTTTACTTGTGGTCTTGAACCCACCACAAACAGGTGAAACTGGTCACTGCTACCTAAAAGCCTGAGCAGAGACAAAGCCAGACCCACTGTGGGAGATGGGGAAAGGAGAGTACTGCCAGTGGGGAGCAGAGAGTGGGATTTGTGGAGAGTCAGTTACATTTCTTCCTGTGGAGATTTTGATGCTTTTTTCTTATCTATCTCCTGACTATTCCAGCAAGAACATTGCACAATCGCAGACAGCTACAGTGAGGGAAATGTGTCCGGAAACAACCTGGACAGGACATCTGGCTTTCAGATCAAAAATTCCAATCTGGGGAAGCCAAGTAGAATCAAGAGAAGCTTCTTGGCTTCTCCAGTAAGATCCATAGGCAAAGCACAGCTTCCTCAGAAGTGATTTGCAAAAACACAGAAAATTTCCAGTCCTAGTGTTGAACTTCTGTATTTTACAGATGTTTATGACCAAAAACATAACTCTTGTGGCCACATTCAAAACACTCCACTTTCAGTTAAACCTGCTCTCAGGCTTTCTAACCAAGCCCTGAGGAAAGTGGGTGCATGGGACAGGATGCAGTTTTGGGTGCTATGGACTTGCTGCCATGCCACAGTGACTGAGTCCAGTTCTCAAAGCCATAGGAGCATCAGCACCTGCTGCAGGGGTGACTACAGGTACCTCTGTGCTGTACTGGCAGAGTCCATCACCACACAACTTGCCCATTGCATAGTGCTGGAGAGAATCACAATTATGGGAAGGCTGACAAAAAAGGGGGAGAATAGAAACCAGTGCAGCAGGCCAAGAAGAGGTTATTCCCCTGATACATCTTCTCTTCCCCTCCTCAGCATGCCAGCAGCCTCTTTAGCTTCACATGGAGGTTGTGAGGATTCATTAGTTAATGTTTGTGAAGTGCAGTGTAGATGGAGAGAGCTATGTAAGTGCTAAGTATTATTATTATTACGGAGAGTCACTGTTAAGGCAATGGATATGCTCTTAAGTGTCATTTCATATTTAATTAACGTACAATAATTGTCTTCCAAAACCTGCAGGTAAATCTTTATTCTTGACACTTCCTTTAAAGAGACGTTGCTGCAGAACTGCTGTTAATGGGCCTCCTCCCTGCTAGTCTTGTCTGGTGAGGAGTGGGATTAGCAGGGAGCAGGGGAAGTAGGACCTCGAGGGAAAGGAGTGCAGCAAGGGCTCTTTGTCCTCTCCACCACACCCCCAGGCACATAGCAAAGTCCCCACAGTGAGCATGGGTAGCAATCACTGATCTGAGCCTAAAGGTTTAGTGCAGCCCAGAGTAAGCTGGATGTCTCCAGTTGGACAGAGCACAGAGCTGCTGCAAGCTGCCACAGGACCTGATGAAGGACATGAGTTTGCTGCGTGTCCTTGGGGTTTCCCTTGGGGTCAGGTTGTTGGCAGTTATGATCTGATCACTGCACACGTCTTCTAAGTAACTAAAGCCAGGTGCAGATGTGCACCTTGCCGTCGACGGTGGAATTACAGAAGTACAAAGGAGGACAGAGAAGCATGAAAGCACAGCGCTGGGAATTTCCCTGCTATTTTTCAGGGCCATCTTTGCCAAGAAGTGATATTCTCAGAGCTAGTCTATGTACCTTTTACAGACAGAGGGTAGCAAGGAGAAATCTGTGGAGCCATCTGCTCCTGTAGCAAACGGGAAGGGGAAGCCACCTCTCCCACCTCCCAGCGATTTTGCATTTCCAAGAGAGACAGAGGAAGTAAAAAAAGAAGCAGTCCATCATTAACTCAGAAGCAACCCGCCTACAAGTGACACGGAAGGGTGCTTGGGCTCTTCATGTCTCTCTTTCTTACCCAAAAGCGTCTTCTTTCTTAAGATCAGTTGACAAATCAGTGCCCTCTATGGGCTTGTCTCTGAAAAGCCCAAAGGACAGGTTTCCTCAGCTTGCTCAGGGATGCTCAGGAGAAGGCAGCACCAAGCTCTGCACCCTTCTGTTTGCGATCCCCTTCCTAGTGTCAGGAAGACAGCGGCAGCAGCCCCCGACCCTGCATGGCTCTCCCCTTAGTCCCATGCACACAAATGCCCTTCTTGACCCTGCAACGACCCTGATGTGCTGGTCTGAAGGTTTCTCATCAGTGCCAAGTGCTCTGAAGGTCACAGGCAATAAAGCTCACACCACTGCCAAGGACCAGGCTTTGCTCCAGCTCTGGCCTCATCATCACCCTCCTGTTCTCTCCCCACAGCCTCAGAGGCAGTAGACGTGACAGGGCCCCGGGACCTTGCTACTTGCCTCCCCCTCCAAGCTCCCCCTTTTTTTCTTTTATTTCAATTTACTATGCTTTCCTCTGTGCCTTTCAGCATTAGCTCAGTAAGGGGAGAGGAAAGGAGGGGAAGGAAGGGGAGAGGGATGTATTCATGGTGGAGAGTCAGGGAAATCCCTGTTGCATAGCTGGGCTGTGAGTGTCTGTGGGCAAGTGGGGCAGCAAAACAGAGGGAAGATGATGGTAGCCAAATGGCCAAGCAGGAGCTGCAAGGGAGGGTGGATGTCAGCCTGGCAGCTCATGGTGAAATGTAAAATGTACACTCAGATGTAAGGTCAGACTGGAGGTTCACATGAAAATCAGCCAATTTTTTAGGATGATTTCGAGTGCAACCTCTGGTGGTTCAGAACATAACAGAGGTCAGTGAATTGGCAAAATGCTGTCAGGACCTCTGAATGCTCTCATGACATCTCAGACTATCACAGCTGACTATTTAATTGTCAGTTCAGGGGAAAGACAGCCGTGTGTGCTCAGGGTTAGGTGGCACGGAAGCACTGGAAGGTTTGGGGCATGGGCCAGACCACGGCATAAAAGGGATTATTTGTGAAATTTATCTTCAGTGCAGGCACCACATTCCTGTGATTCACAGCTAAAGAGGAAGGACCTCTGTAATATTTTTCCTGCTCCTCCTGGGTTTTGCTTTCCTTCCTTAATTCCCTTGCCAGAAGTACCTTTCATGCATTTCAGCTGTCCTAGCAAACATGGCATGGACATTCATCACCTCCTGATGCCCTTCCTTTGACTGTGTCATTGCCCATTGCCATGGAGAAACTTTTATACCAGTCATTAGGGCAGTCCAGACTGTTGTAAACCTGCTGCTTTCCAGAGCACACTCCACTCTCTGGTCTGTATTCAAGCCCTGCTCTTTTAGACACCATGTGAGTGAAGAGACATAGAGATGGAATGTTGGATTAGCTAAGCAGGGTCAGGCTGGCTTGTGCTTGAATGGGAGAGAGTCTGGGTACACCAGGTGCTTACCCTGGTCCAGCAGAGGGGGTTTGACTTAGATGATCTTTCAAGGTCCCTTCCAGCCTGTAACATTCTGTGACACTGTAATTCCCAGACATGGCCCCTGATGTCCATGACCCTCCTTAAGGAATCAGGCTGACGTGTAATGTTACTATTATCCAAAAACCTATTTCCATGACTCCCTGTCTTGTATGTGTCCTCAGTAGGTCCTTGGGGAGATAATTTGCAGGGTCTGTCCTCTTTAATTCTCTAAAAATCCCTTCACAATAGCTATAAGAAACTCTCCATTTAAACCAGATGCGTTTTATTCTTTGTAGTCATTCAGCTGTAGTCTAGAAAGGAGAAGCAACAGAGATGTACTTGAAGGACAGACCTAAAGAGCATGCTTCAAATTAGTACATAAAATCAAAACCTGAAACCATTACAAGCCTCAACAACAGGTGACAAATGATGCATGTTCTTACTGCTGACACGATCTCCTGTCTGATATACTGAATTATAGCATGAATTTTTAATCCATCTTTGGGGCAGAGATTGAACCAACCACTCTCTCCAGAAATATAACCCATGCATTTTGGATATTGTTGCTAGCTGGTATTGTTGAGGCTTTCTCTTCCCTGAGAGTTTTTGTCAGTAGTCATCACCCTGCACTGCAGGTTGTCCAAGAGAAATTTGGAAACACGATAAAGAGTAAGAAAGAAAGCAAAAGTGAAAACTTCATGCTCACATCACAACAAATTTTAAGAGCAGATGGAAGATAATGTCACAACCAGTTCTAAAGATGGAATAAAATATGTAATGGAGGTGCCTGCATTTCCACATTGTCCAGCAAGTGTAGTAGCATTCAACAATACAGTAATACTCAGAACAATCTAGCTGTTTCAGAATGTAAGCATGTTTCTACCTGTTAAAGGGAAAGGCAAGAGTGAGAATCCAGTTGCTATGGAAATCAGGCCATCTCCATGGGAATTCAGAATGTAGAGTATCCTCCTGGCCAGTAAATCAGACACTGAGCAGCCATAGCTTGACCGTGGCATTGAATAAATCTGAGCTGCTCACAGGACATCTCACTTCCCCATCACTACCACCCTGTCTCAATGTCAAATGAATCAGTGAAGAATTGGGTTCTTACTGGAGTTAAGAACCTGTTTTGTGGGGTGTTCTTGTGAAGGTGTCTCTTTGACTCAGCTTCTGATATCAAGTGGGAAAAAAAATCAATGGCTTTGCAGCTCAGTAACTGTTTTTCTTTCAAATTTGTTGCTGTGGAATGAAAAAGGGTCAGGTATGTATCAGGAAAGAAAAGAAATAAATGCCACGATGAAGAACACCAATAGGAAGGGCTGACAGCATTGTACAAATCCATGTATTGTTCAGGACTCCATTCATTAACAGACTGACTAAAGAGTGGCAATGGTTTAGATGATGGACTCCAGCCCTTTATCACAGCTAGGTATCACTGGCCCTGCTGTGACTGGGCCCAGGTGATTGCCCAGAAGTTGGGGCCAGTCACAGAAGATCCAAGCATAGTTCTCCCTGAAGACTGTTGGTCCCCACCTCTGGTTTTGCTCTGTTGCTGTTACATGGAGGAAGTCGTGAAGCTCTGAGATGAGGAGCAGGATGGGATGCTTTGCTGCAGAGCTTCTCTGCTTTGTTATTATATTTAATTGCTAGTGGGCATTTGGTCCCTAGAGCCCAGGACACATGATATTGCCCTGCAGAGGGTTGAAGAAAGCTTTGACATGAGCTCCAGTGCTCAGACAATGGGCTGATGGAAAGAAAGTGATGGATTTAGAGTGCTGAAATCCTTGCTTTGACTGCTATGCAAACACCATATATTACACCTGTAAGTCTTGTATGAGCTTAGGAGATTAAAAAACTCTTTGTAGAAGAGATCCCCATCGGATATGCCTTTGTTCAAGGGGACGGCTGCATTACGGTGCCACTGCATGTATGTCATCCAGCACTGCTGAATTTAATGAAGCTTTATTTGAATATATCTCAGTGGGTGAGTAAGGCTCAGAGACAGCAATGCCTGTCTGGTATGTGCGTGTGTCAGAGAACACTGCCTGACATTGACGGAAAGCGGTTTGATGTAGTTTCATCTTTCGATTCAGTTAGGTTTTTAGAGCTCGGCTAAGTTACACAACTTAATTTGCAATCATTAAAGTAAGGGTTAAGTGAAGGTCACAGGCTACTCTCATTTAGAGGAAAACCACTGCAGTACTCATGTGCTTTGACCTTTTCAGTGTTTTCTGATTCCACTGACCAGCTGTGCTCTTTATAGTGCTGTTAACCTGTGAGCATTGTGTGGAGTGGTCATCTCCCACAGTAATGCAGAAAATTTTAAAAGGTTAAAGTAGTTGAGAATATTCCTGGCAAGAGTGGGTACTGAATCCCTAGGAACAGATTTTGTGTTCGTGTGTAAGAAGCTTCCTGCTCTTCAAGGTTTGCATTAGAAGTAAATTGAAAAGAATGCAGACTAGTGCTGTCTGCAGATGTATTCAGGTCACCTAAGTTCAGACAGCTCTGGCTTGCAGGTTATCTCAGCAATCAGCTCAGTGGAGAGAGTGTTTTAATAAAAATAGGGAACCTTGCTTTCTCAGAGCTCAAAAAATAATACTAAATATAATTGCAGCAGTAACACAAAGCTAAGGACTTAATGTCTTTTCCAGACTTCATATGCAGAACCTTGGGAAACGTGAGGTTTTAATGTAACTGGAATTAACAGCAATGAGCTGGGGTGTACAGGGGATGGGATGTGCTCTCTCATTTAGCAGTGCTCTAAAAGTACAGTTCCTGTGATCCATGCTCCCTCTTTGAGTTGTTCTAATATTTTCTCCTTATTTATGGTCCAGTTCCTAGTTCTGCCTTTCATGAGGAGAAATGGAAATATTGTAAAACCAGACTGGCACAGTGAGTCTCTCATCTTACAGCACTGTCTTCTATGGCAGTGACTGGTCCCAGATGCCTCCTAATCACAAGCTAGCTCAGACACTTAGGTTTTCAGTTTTTCCTAATGTCACAAATACCCAGAGACAGAAAGAAGGGGATAGTTTAGTTTCAGAAATGAGAGGGCCTTTATTTAATTGTGATATGCTCTAAATATACTGAAAGAGTCATAAGTCCCAGCTTTGCCCCAGGATTTCTGACTGCTGCAGGCTAAGACTCTAGCTCCAAGATCCATGTAAGAGAGCAGTGGGAAATCACTCATCATTAAAAATTCAAGGTGTCCAATACATTGACCAAGGGTTGACAGTTTCCAGTCTGAAGCTCTGAGGAAAAAAAAGAGCAGAGGAGGAGGCAGAGCCCGCCTGCTCTCCCTGAGCACCCCTGCGAAGAGGCGTAGGTTTCTCTAGCTTTCTTCACCCCGACATAGCCAGGAAGAGTACAAAAAATGCTGTTTGCCTTTCCAGACCACCTTTCAGCGTGGCAGGGGAAGGGCTGGTGTTACACATGCTGATAGCGGTAGTACATGATATGCAGTCAGCAGTTCGTTGCAATAAGAGCTTCTGCTGAGCACGTCTAAAACCTGCCCCTTTCCTGTTAATTGAATGTAAGCCCTTCGGTACTTTTCTCTCTTTGATCTCACTTCGAATGAGGCGTAAGGCTATTAAGGCAGAGGAACTGGGTGAGTACAATTCGAGCAGTAATCTGTGTCAGGATGAAGGGATGTTACGCAAGACAGTAGGAATGAGATGCCAGTGTGATTCCCAGCCCTGCATCCCCCATTTTCTGATCTAATCCCGAAGGGTGCTTTTAAATATTCACCAGATAGCAACTACAAAGCAGTAAAAGTGATGGACATACAGGGAAAAATCATGCAACAAACGCATGTGAAAAAGCTCGTTCTCACCAAAACATCCCTGCCTCTCTACAGCAAAGATCACCTGCTTATCAGGGGATGTAAGTGACTCTTTGAAGGAAATGCATGTTACTGCATTCAGCATGCAGCAGTACTGCAGGATTTCAACACCACGAAGCAACGCAGCGCTACAGAGAATTGCCAATCATATAGGAACCAGAAAGAGAAAAAATGCAATAGAAATAAAAAGGAGTAAAAGGTTAAAAAATAATTACTTCAATTCATTTTGTACTTGGAGCAATTATTGTTTGGACTGGGAATGACTTGTAGGTGAAATAGTTAGGTCTACAATAGAAACTGCAGACACAATGTTAATAGCAAAAATGTCAGTGTTAAGGTACATTAAAAGAAAAACTCAGCTCCCTATCCTTGCTCTGTATTTTCTTCCAAGATTACCAAAGAGAGCACTTACATAACATGCTACATATTTCAAAGCAAGTTATAAAATTAGCTAGTAAGTGCACGTAATGCCTCCTTGAAGAGCTGGAGATGAATGTACCGCACCTTGCAGACAGTGCTAAGCACAGTGTAACAACCCATTTTTCAGATTTAGGGATCTAAAATGATGAAGCTGAAGAATCTGGTTTTTGGACCAATGAAAATGCTTATTTACAGTTTGAAAGAACATTGAGTGAGCTATTATTTCATCATTAAAGTTTGTTGGAAGTTTTTTGAAAGTGTGGTTAAAAACCTGGAATTAGAAAAACTAAAGATAGGATAAGATATCCTGAAATGCTTTGATGTGCTTTTGTCTGCTAAAAAATTAGGCATGAAAAAAGCTATATAGAAGAATTAAAAACCACGCAGATCTTAGAATAAGAAAAAGGGCTTTTTTAGCCAGGTCTGCCCAGAGCAGAGGGTATACAGAATGGGAGTGATAGTTCCTGTGTGCTACATCTTTATGCCCAACAACAGTTCAGCCATGCATTTTAGTGCTTGCAGTCACTGGTCCAATTGTGCCTTTTCAGTGCTTGCTTGGTGCCTTGGAGCTTTTCACCATGTCTCTGTCTGGTTCGGTGACAGAGGCTGGAAGGACTATTTTCATGCTAGAACTATTCCCAGGAACCACTGCAGTGACCCAGGTCTCTGGCGGCACTTTTTAAGCAGCAAAACATGTTTCTGCAACTCCTTTGATGGGAATGGGTGCTACTAAAAGGCAGCAAACCCTCATTCTTCTCTAGTCCCTTCTAGCCAATGTGAGTCCCAGGCAAGCCTATCCCAGAGCTCCGTCCTATTACTACCCAAAAGCAAAACTTCTTCACCTGATCCAAGCTCATCCACAAAGCTCACACCCTCAAGGTGTTTGGTTTGCCAGCACAGCCATCCCCTCCTTGCAGATACATGGCAAAATGCACTTACAGGCAGCAAGTCCTGAGCCTCCCTTTGGAGGACAGAGCTTCCCGATGGGTGGTTTGATTGTCTGTTTTCAAATATAATGACGTGTACATTAAAAATAACATCATGCTGACTTGCTTCCTGTGAAAACAAGTCCCAGTCCTAGGAAACTAAACATAATGTTAAATGTTATCATCCAACTAATCATGTTTTACCTCTGTTGGTATTCCACTTCAATTCATATAGTTTTTCTGATATGAACCTGGGTCAGTTTTGCATATGTCCAATCTATTTTATATATACATGTTCACTCTATTTGCACACTCAGATGGGAGACATATGCCTCTTCTCATTTGGGCAGGCCATAGTGTTATTAAAATGGAAATGTGCATGCTTTGGGATCCAACTGCAACATATGTTTAAAAATGAAAGATAATTCTTTACTTGTAACTACCAGAAGAACCCAAAGCTTTAGACTCCATGTATAATTACCATGAGACCTTAACAGCTTAATTCACTAGGTAATTACATGGTTATTTTTTGTTCTATAAAAGGTAAAGAGGTAACATTTAATTTACAGGGTGCTGCATAATCCTGTAATTACTCAGTAATTTCCATTTCGTCACACAATAAGAGTAGGGGCCTTTCCATGACCCAGATATGACATGATGAAAAGTCCAACTGCCATCAGCATTGTCAGGAAAATCTGAGGATTTCTTTGCCTCCTTCAGGTATGAAGTTGAGAGAAGGAGAAGTTGAGAAAATGAAAGACATGTGCAATGACATCATCTGCAAACTAGAAATTTCCCTCCTGGTCAGTGTTATCTGTTGCTGTTCAGCTTTTTGGAGCACCAGTATTCCCCTGCGTTCAGCCCTCTGTATCGCTCTTTTCTTGCTTCACGCAGTTGTCAGCCGTATATTAGGGCTAATGCCTCAAAGAAAGCCTGTGGTAGGGGCATTTTTCTATTGCCAACTGATTGTTGCTTGGTTGCAAGGATAATTTTTCCAGGTCTCCACATAATGGAACAGCAGCAATTAAAAGACAGATGGCAATTCCTGCCAGAAATGAACCTGGAGCTCGATGCACTCACTGCTTTGAGATACCTGACCTGGAAGCAACTGCACTGCTGAAACACCTGGGAGGACATTTTCAACAGCACAATGTCATGTGTGTCCTCCTTGCTCTTGCCACATTGCTTTCAGCATCTGCCTTCCTGCCCTGCTCTACCTGGCTGTCTGAATGTGTTATACAGCTCTTTCCTTTTCATCTATAGGTTTAACTACTATGTCTTGTCAAACAGAGCTTTGGCTAAAGTACATATCCTGTCCGCTCAGAGAAGATCAGCTGTACTCTGGTTACATCACTTTCCCATGTGAATTACTACCTGTTCAAAGTGACCCTTTAAAACAACAAGACCTAACTCTTGAACAGCACTGTGCACCTATGCTTTCCATCTCCTTCAAAGGCTCTGGGGACACCCCCTCTGCTGTATTCAGCCCTGTGCTGTAACATTTGCACTCAGGTAGAGGCAGTGTGAGAAAGCTGCTGTCCCCAGAGTCCCATGGGAGGATTCGTTCTGGGCTGAGCCCACAGCAAGGAGAGCAGCACACATTTATATAAATAAAAGCAGCACCTGCAGTTACTAACAGTAAAATAAAGAGACTATTAATCTTCATGTTTCAGGGTATCAGTGGCTAGTGCCAGGAAATAATCTTCTCACCGCCTGGGACAGCAATGTGCGATTGCCTGGCTGCAGTTGAGAGGATCTCTTCCTTTCCCTGGACTGTCCCTTTTCCCCTCTAATGGTGTAATTTTTTCCATGCTGTCCTCTAAGCTGCACTTGGTGAGAGCAGGTGCGACAGAGCAGTGAGCGAGATTTTTAAGGTGCAGCACTCACAGTGTCTACCACAGCTCTGATTTTAAAAAATACCCTTATTCTGACCATGCTCTGTAGGAATCCACTCTCTCTGCTCTTGACAAAATAACCCATAAAAACTGCAGTCTAATGCATTAATAATCTATGAGTAAAGGTCCCAAAGTGCCCATTGACATTACAGCCATTAAGGTGCGGCATGTCAATAACAATACATAGCATGAGAGCAGGTGCTGCCTCGCACACGTACCTTCTGCTGTTTAATCCTGTGCAGTTTATTTCCAAGTCGTGTCAGCACCTCTCTGATCTTGGGGGACTAACACAACAAAACCCCCTTACAGCTGCTACTGTGTGCATTTAACAAGGAAGAAAGAGCTGTTTTAGCCTGGAAAGGATGGAGCGATCCTGCGTCTGCTGCCTCTCACAGGTACAATAATTTATCTGGTTGACACAGCCTGACCACAACAGTGTTCCTGCGCTGTTAATTTCAATGGCATTCTTTGTTCAACACGAATGGAATGGTGCCCTCCTCTGGGATGACAACATTCATAGATCCAGGCATCTTCTTCAGAGATGGAGATATTCCATGTAGGCCTATAAAAAGGAAATTAATTGTGTCTACACACCCACGTGCTTTCTTAAAATACCACTAATATTTTACATTCTCTAGTGGCTTTTATCCTAGAAGTTTAGGAAGCACTTTGAAACCTTAAGTCTACAGTTCTCACCCCCACTCCCTGAGAAACGAGTCCTGTCTGCAGTGCAAGGTGGCAGCTGCTTGGCAGTGCCTCAGAGCCACCAGCAGGTCAGGACAGGACATGAAGACGGTTCTGTTCATCTCTTAAGGAACAGCTGATGAGCAGAAGGCAATTTAAAAGAAGTGATATAAGGGTTCAGCTCCTACCAGATTACAAGGCCATTTAAAAAGAAGTCATCTTGGAAAGGAGCAGCTCTCTGTAGCAGTCTCTAGACTCTGAAATGGGACTTTGCCCCAGTGGGTGCAAGCACTGTGGGGGTGCTCTGGTGCATGCCAGTTCAGTGGAGCACACTGGCCTCTGTATTGTTAGGGCATCAGGATGCAAAGATTCGTAATTCTGGCTGTTGTTACTACTGCTATATCGCTTTTTCTTCCTTTCTATGTACCCCTTGCTTAAAATCCTAATGGGCACACTAATAGTCCAAGTGGGGCTTATAGATATTGGCCCAAATGCAGCTATAGGACTGCTACAGGATTCCTTCTTCTCTTCTCTCCGTGGAGGTGGGTAAGTAGTTCCTGCAAGCACTCCTACATGCCTCTTGGCTATGTTGTCTAGTGTTCAGTGGTGCAATGCTGAATGCTGCTCACCCACACTAGAAACCCACACCTAAGGGCATTCTGATACTTCCCCTCATCTGGCACATTTTGCACTTCCTGAAGGTGGAAAGAGGAGCCCACGGCTCTGAATCTGGAGCCAGGACATTGAGTGTGGCGGCATTCCCATTAACGTGATGGACTGTAGAAGTGGAAAGCGATGCGAGCAGTAACAAGAGGTTGTCAACGACATGCAGGCACCAGCTAATTTAACAAAGTGCTGTGCACACACTCATCACAGCTCCTTGCTGTACACAGCCTTTAAACAGAACGTAGATGCTGACTGTGGAAGGCAACAGGCAATGCTGCCCTCCTGAATGCAACATGAGCTGACTTGGGGAATAAATAACATCTCAAAAAGTCATCCCTAAAGCTTGCAGGCTGCCCTGCTAGGTGTGAATGAGTACTGCTCCTCCCTAAGGATGGGAGAAATGAGGAGAAGCAAGAATCAGATCAGCAGAAATGAGAAAAGCCCAGCATGGGAGAAAACTGGGAAGCTGATGAAGTGCAGTTCAGAGGACAGAGTTGGGCAGAGGTGGGTACTTCTGTCAAATAGAGTCTAAACCCAACTTTTAGAGAGTATTCAATCTTCCCAGGGGAATCTCCCTCAGGAAAAGAGATGGGCATGAGAGACAGTGAACTAGAGGTATCAAGGACACTTGAATATGGCCCATCCCAAGCCTTAGTGACTCCCTTCAGGACACAAAGGCCCATTGGAGGTGATATTTGCTCCTTACTGGGCCAAACACTGTGAAGAGAATTGTGGCTGCAGAGAGGCTGCTCCACGTTGTATCTATCATCACTGAAACCAGGATGCTGCAGAAGGAAACTATTTTGCCCCCTCTGAGAAGACACATGTCATCTAGGTTGACAAAGCAAAGCAAGTGCTGAAGTGGTTCAGGTCTTGCTGGTTGATTCCCCTAACCCAGCTGGAGCAAAAGCAAAAAGGAGTTGACAGCAAAGGGAAAAACTAGTTGACTTTGTGAAAAGGTCAGGGCACATTACAGCTCTCTGCTATGTCCTGAAGTTGCAAGGAAGGAGCAGCACATCATGTTGCTGACCCATGGCAGAGGAGAGTGACAATGAAAGATCTATTTAGCTGCTTCATCACACTGAATTTAAAAAAGAAAGATTGCTCTGTCCAACCAAGTGAGTAATCTGCATTTTCCCAGAATATTTTTTCATGACTTAACCCTACGATTATCCCTGGTCCAGGCATCAGAAGCTCTGCTCACCAGAGAAGGAGAGATGTGGAATACTGCTTATTTCATTCTCAGAGAGAGAAAAGGCCAAGTTACAGACAGACTGACATGACCAGCTCCCTGTAAGACTTTAGGGGAATAATGGTGCACTGTGAAAAGCCTGAATCAGAGGTTACAGTGAGGTTAGAGGAAAGCAAGCAAGATGCTTTTAGCAGGAAACTTTCTAGTTCTATCCACACGGGCTGCCAGAAAGAAGAGAAAGAGAGAGGGCAGGGATTTGAAGCAAAGACTTGTTCACTGAGTTGGAAGAAGGAACTATCAGGTGCCATGTACAGTATCTGGCCCACACCCTGCGTTGTCACTGCAGCCAATGGCACTTTAAGCAGGTTGATATAGATGTAATCCAGACTTGGAACTGGCAATGTGCATATTTGCTGAATGGAAGGCAGGCAGACTCTTGTTCTGCACATCAAGGGATTCATTGACTTCCACCAGCGGAACATCCTCCAAGACATAGTGCTGCTTTGATCTTCACTGCCAATCAATCACTGCCAATCACATCAGAACTTCACGTTATTGCAGTACATTAGGGATTGGAGGGGACCTCAAAAGATCATCTAGTCCAATCCCCCTGCCAGACCAGGATCACCTAGACCAAGTCACACAGGAACATTTCCAGGCAGGTTTTAAACATCTCCAGAGAAGGAGACTCCACAATTCCCCTGGGCAGCCCATTCCAGTGCTCTGTCACCCTAACTGGAAGGAAGTTCCTTCTCATATTTATGTGGAACCTCATACGTTCCAGCTTGCACCCATTGCCCCTTGTCCTATCATTAGATGACACTGACCAGAGCCTGGCTGCCTCCTCCTGACACCCACCCTTCACATGTTTATAAACATGAATGAGGTCACCCTCAGTCTCCTTTCCTCCAAGCTCAAGAGACCCAGCTCCCTCAGCCTTTCCTCACAAGGGAAGTGTTCTATTCTCTTCATCATCCTTGTGTCTCTACACTGAACTCTCTCCAGCAGTTCTGCCTCCTTCTTGAACTGAGGGGCCCAGAACTGGACACAATATTCCAGATACGGTCTCACCAAGGCAGAGTAGAGGGAGAGGAGGACCTCCCTCGATCTAGAGAAGTTTTAAAAAAACCAGAGATATTTGAGAGCATTCTGCTTCTAAAAAACCAGTAACAACAAAATGCTGAAGGCTTGCAATTCTCTCTGCAGAGCAGGAAACAAAGATTTCAGTTGGGTCAGCCTCTGGCATGAGATCCGCAAAATAGAGCCAAGACAAGGCATGGAAAACGGGTCATGCTGTGGGGAAGGAAATGCATGCGCTGGAAGTGACAGACAGTGTATTTTCCTTTCAAGAATATTTCCAGGCCAATAACTTAAAAGCACAAACAGCAATGCAATCCAAAGCAATGCTAAACAGGTGGTCTATGGCTGTGTTGTCCCTTTCCAGATCAAGCAAGTTCAGTGTGACACTTGGTGGAGCTGAGTTGGTTTCCCTTGTTTTGATTTTTACACAGATGCGAGTGTCAGCGTGATGCTTGCTTTGAGGTCACACCAGAAGGCAAATCTCTCAGGCCTTCATGTGTTACACACATGGGGGACTTTCACAGGCATGTAGGTCAAAATCCTACAGAGCCACATTTTTTCTCAAATTGTGGTGAATCCATATTTGACTCACCTTTCCTACCCTAATTCTGTGAAGAAACCTCATCTGAACTTTGAATTAATTACCAGACACAGCTGGTCTGGCTTGCAGTGCTACTGTGGAGATTTCAAATGTCTGCAATTTCTATAGGAAAAAGGCAAAGCTGAATTTTGCTGAACACACACCATTTTTGCCAGCTCGCCTGGCCATCTATAAGAAGCTCTTGCTAGAAGCACTTGGCGCATTGATGCTCAGCCAGTCGCAACACCAAAGGG
Source organism: Rhinopomastus cyanomelas (assembly GCA_013400115.1). Taxonomy (NCBI): domain Eukaryota; kingdom Metazoa; phylum Chordata; class Aves; order Bucerotiformes; family Rhinopomastidae; genus Rhinopomastus; species Rhinopomastus cyanomelas. Next base: position 48,398 of record VXBP01001534.1, read on the forward strand.
CCTTGGACAACCTGTGTGCTGCTAAAATACTTTCCAAGGATGCATCCTCCTCGCTCCCAAATCTACAGCTGTTTTGAAAGCATTTGCCCACAACTGGTCTCAAATCAGTTCAATGCATAAAAGGGTCACTGCTGTTGTTTGCTCCATACACTTTAAAGTCTGGTAAAAGTTTTTCCTTCACCTGTTCTCATAAATCCTGGGAAGACTGGAGAAATCAAAGCATGGGTGCACTGCACCTCAGATCTTTTGGGTTTGTGGTGTGCTTTGGTCTGAGGTTTAAATGTTTGTTCACATGCAGTCTGAGGTTCATGTTCTCTGTGCCTGTGTTGCAGATGGCAAGATTTAAAATCATAGAACCACAACAGAGATTGGAAGGGACCTTGAAAGATCATCTTGTCCAATCCCCCCACCACAGCAGAACCACCTAGACCAAGTCACACAGGAACATGTCCAGGCAATTTTTAAACATCTCCAGAGAAGGAGACTCTGCAATTCTGCACAACATCATTTGTTAGTCAGTCTCACCCAAGTTAACATGTGCAATACTTGCACCAGAGAAGCATTAGTCACAGAATCATAAAATGTTTTAGGTTGGAAGGCACCTCAGAGACCACCTAGTTCCAGCCCCTCTGCCATGGGCAGAGATACCTCTCACCAGACCAAGATGCCCAGAACCTTATTGAAACTGGCCTTGAACACTTCCAAGGAGGGGCATCCACAACCTCCCTGGGCAACCTGTTCCAGTATCTCACCACCCTCACTTAGGGATTCTTCTAAGTTTTAATCTAAATCTCCCCTCTTTTAGTTTGAAACAATTCTCCCCTTGTCCTGTCACTAGATGCTCTCAAAATGTCCCTCTCCACCTTTCCCTTACAGAGGCAGGGAACAACTTTTATATGCTTTAATCACCTTTATGCTCCATCTCCTGACATGGGCATAATGAGATTCTTTGTTATGAGACTTCAGCCCTTTGGCCACTGTCATTCATTGGAATAAAATTTTAGATCAAAATCCTCAAATACCAGAGAAAGCAGCTATCCCTTACTGCTAGGCAAAAGACAAAACAGAAGAAAGAATGTGAGACACTGCAACCTTTGGTCTTGGGCTAACTTCCTGAGAGCTAGCTAGTTACAGAGAGGCAAACGAAGGGTAGGAGTCAGCTTCCAGTAACTTGGTTTTCTCCGTCTCTTTTAGACGCTCTCCCATTATTTATTTTCAAGACAATTTTGCTGATTAACTATTAATGATGCAGTGAAGACTCTGTGCATTTTTGCCTGTTCCAACAACAGAAGTCGCTGGTCACTCCCCAGGGGACCCTGACTTCTGACCACCCACCCACATCTTTGACAGCTTTCTCCCTTCATCCATATCAACACACTGCAATCATGCAGCTCTGCAGACTGACCGAAGGAAGTGTTTCTCCCATCTGTTGCCAGACTGACACTCCAGGGAAGGGGTAGAAATGAGCCAAATGACACTGAGACACAAGCATGTCAAATGGCATTTCCTAAACTGAAAGTCCACTGCCAGGGAGCCTTTCATTTGAAAAGTGTCCTCCATCCCTAGGGCTGCTGTTCACAAGGATGGAGAGGCCAGCTCAAACGCTAACTTCCTCACTGTGGAGAGCAGGCAGACTGCTTAGTACAACCACTTGCCATTCCTTCTGCATGGTACACGACTGGTCACATGGAAACCTTTTTCCTCTGTGGCTGCCTGACAGACCTTTTAAAATAGCAGAGTAAACTGAACAATCACACAACCAGCAAAGCAGGAAAGAAAATACTTTCCAGAATGAATTGAAGAAACTCTGTTTTGCGTTGAGGTATTTCTCGTGAATACTAAAGGGCTCCCTGAAGTTCAGCAAATCAAACTGGAACAGTTTGATGGCATCTGTGCTACTGCAGCAGCCTGGGGCTCCAGGCAAGAAAAAGGCTAAGTGGTGCACAAGGCACAGACTCCCTCCCTGCTCAGCTCTGGGTACAAGGTGTAGCATGGGGCTGCCGCATGTGCAGTGGGAAGCTCCCCCTGCCAGTATTCAGTTCTGAATTCTCACTGTGCTGCTGGACAGATGCTTTGGTGACAGAGGGATGCATCCAGAAATCTTTCCAATTAGTGTCAATCAATCCTTTCCATGATCTGTTGTTGTATTGGTGTGTATTGGCAGAAATACTCTCACAGTTGCTGACAGGCCTGGCTATAGCTCAGGTTCTGCAAGCCAGGCATGAGTTACTGCTGAAAAGTTCTGGTTTAGATGGGGTGGATTTGAGACACTGAACCCCATACATTTAATGTAAGACAGGACCAGAAGTTTCTTGAATACAAGGCGACTTTGGAGAAAGATGGCAAAGTGTTTAGACACACATGGAAAAGAAAAAGAGGAGGCTGGAATGGGGTTGATGACACAAAATCACAAACCATAGCAGGTAATTGAGGCTGTGGCAGCATTCTGGCTTGCAATGCTGTGGAGATTAGAGATTCAGGCAAACAGGATCAAAGTAATAGGCAGGAAATATTACAGGCAACAGTCTGATTGGACCTGAGCAGGGATTTATTCATGAAGATCTAGAAATCAAAACAAAACTGAACAGCTTTTTCATTACCCATCTAGCTCCCAACAGTGACTCATGGCTCTGCAGAAATCAAGTTTTGAGCTCTTCCACCAGCCTCTGTGAATTAATGTGGACTGGCAAAGGTCAGCGGCACAAAAACCAGATGGCTTCAAGCAGTCTGGGAGAAGAGGTGACCTTAAACCTGAGCAGGACTTAATTCCCTGTCTGATGGTGGAAGCAACACATTCATTATAGTGCTGGTAGGGATCCAGGTGGCTTAAACAAGGGCTCTCTGATTTGAAGGCTCACCAGGTCCAGAGACCAGGTTTGGATGTCTCTGGGAAACTGGGATTTAGTGCTACACTTTCCTGGGATTTTGCTGAGCTTACAGACCAGGCTTGTGATGTGCCCGTGCCCACAAAGAGACTAGCAAATACATAAAACTACATGGCAACCCGTGCTCTTAGCATACCCCCAGATTAGTTAACTCTCACCTAAAAAGTGCCAACCCCCAAGCAAATGATTTGATACTCTGTTGAATTTCCACAGTCTCAAGCACAGCAAAGTCAGAGCCCCAGTCTAGGGCCAGATCATAACAACAAATGTTGAGTTGGACAAGCAGAGAAGGGCTTCATTTTGACAGGCAGCCTCTGGCAGAGCTTGCCATAACAGGCTACCAACCCAGCTGTCTCCCTGCTCCTCTGCTTGGGATAAGCGCTCACTGCCGCTGTGTTAACTTCTGCTGTCAGGGCGGAGGCTGATGGTAAATCACTGTCTGGGGAATGGAAAGGATCACATGTAGGCAGAAACACCCTGTCCAAATCTCTACATCAGGGGTCACATCCTCTGGCAGGGGAATGATGGGTACCTTTGATTGCTGCAGCAGGTTTGAGTAGTGAATATAAGGGTCAGAGCTGAGCTCATGCTCCTATACTCTCCAGCACAAACCTCCACCTCTCTGAGAAATATACACCATTAAAGGGAATCATGTGAGTCTGTGCACTCTTTTATTGAAATAAGAGGGCAAAAATGATTATTATGATTTTCTTTGAAGGGGAAGGAAAGGGCTGACTACCCAGCTGCCTTTCTGAATAAAATTGCAAAGCAAAAGCACTCACTTTCCCCTTAATATGAGATCACCCGTCCTGTACCTGCACAGATATTCTGCAACCTGAGACCTCCAGTGCAGCTGCTGTGCCAGGTCTCTTTGCAAGCAGCATGGGCTCTCCCAGCTCACCTTCCTCGTCCAGCCCTCTCTCACTAGCAAGATTGCAAGTCCATAGGCCTAGACGACTAAATCAAAGCACAGAGGAGATGAGTGTGCATTTACATCCCTATAAAATGTATTAGAATCACCTGAGGGGGCTAGAAGGCAATAGGCTTTGAGGAGGTATTCTGATGGGAGAAGAATATCGAGTCTTATTTGAGAAGGACGGAACTGAGCAGATGCAGTCAGTCAATGCAAACAGCTTAATTTCAAACAATCGTCATCATCTCTACCAACCCTAAACATAAGGGTTTTCTTAGATGAAAAATGATACTGTTCATTTGGTGTCAATAAATCCAGCTCCTGAGTGAAAAGAGCCCTTACATATTTCAGCACTTTGGGACTGACTCATGCTGAGCTTGAAATTTGGAGGTTTGGAGCAAAAAATTCAACTATGCTTGAGTTTAATGAGAAAGTACATAGACAGGATCCTTAGGAGCTAAATTGGCTTCTGCAGCCACTCTCTTTGCTACAAACCAAAAAACACTTCCCCTCATCTCTCACAAAGACATGAAGTTCAGAGTCACTGCAGCCTCAAGGTTTCAGCCCTTCTGTTCAGGTGCTCCCTGGTCAAGTGGATGAGAACAGGAGCCTGTACAAACATAAACAGCACCAAAGCAACAACACAGCCAACAGAAGGGGCGTGGTTAGTAGATCAAGAGAGGTTCTTCTCCCCCTCTACTGTGCCCTGGTGACACCACATCTGGAATATTGTGTCCAGTTTGGGGCCTCTCAGTTCAAGAAGTACACAGAGCTGCTGGAGACAATCCAGTGCAGAGCAATACAGATGATGAAGGAAGTGGAACACCTCCCTTATGACGAAAGGCTGAGGGAGCTGGGTCTCTTTAGCTTGGAGAAAAGTAGACTGAGGGTGACCTCATTCATGTTTATAAACTTGTGAAGGGTGGGTGTCAGGACGATGGAGCCAGTCTCTTCTCAGTGTCATCTAGTGATAGGATAACGGGCCATGAGCTGGAACACAGATCCCATATGAATATGAGAAGGAACTTCTTCCCAGTGAGGGTGACAGAGCACTGGAACAGGCTGCCCAGGGGGGTTGTGGAGAAATTTGAAACCTGCCTGGATATGTTCCTGTGTGACTTGATCTGGGTGATCCTGCTGTTGCAGGGGGATTGGACTAGATGATCTTTCGAGGTCCCTTCCAATCCCTGATGTTCTATGATTCTGTGATTACCCCATGCCGTGGGAGCATTGCATTGCATGTGCTAAACTGAAGTGTGCTGAGCAGAATGGAAGGTGCTCAGCTATTTTGAAGAGGAAGGAGTAGATCCTGCAAAGAAATTATGATAAATGCTCCACAGGAGGGAAGGACATCGGATGCCTGTCCTGAAACCTATTATGTTGAGAAATAAACGGGAAGCAAGAATGGTCTTTAACCAGGATGCTGTGGCCAGATCTAAGTAAATTGGAGAGTGAAGTTTTGCTTAGTAGTGACAGGTTATCATGTAAACCAGATCCTGCCTGGGAAGACAAGACAACCACTCATTTCCTTCAGAGGACAGCACACACCAAAGTGGGGGAGCATGTACCTAGCTCCAAGAGAAAATTCCCATATATAGGAAGTGCCTTCTTCCCATGAAACCTACTGGTGAGACCTCACTTAGAGTATTGTCCTAGAGTACCCACCACAAGAAGGATGAGGACCTATTGGAGCACATGCAAAGGAAGCCACAAAAATGGTCAGAGGGCTGGAGCTCATCTCTTATGAAGACAGGCTGAGAGAGTTGGGGTTGTTCAGCCTGAAGAGAAGACTCCAGGAAGACCTGATAGCAACCTTCCGATACCTGTAAGGGGCCTCTAAGAAGGCTGGGGAAGACCTGTTCACAAAGGCATGGAGCAATAGGATGAGGGCTTATGGTTTTAAGCTGGAAAAGGATAGCTTTAAGCTGGACATTAGGAAAAAGGTCTTTAATCTGAGGGTGGTGGATAACTGGAACAGGTTGCCTAGAGAGATGGTGGAGGCCCCATCCCTGGAGACATTCAAGGTCAGACTTGATGGGGCTCTGAGCAACCCGTTCTGGTTAGAGACACCTGTGCTTGTTTTTGAGCTTTGGAGGTCCCTTCCAACCAAATTCTATGGTTCTATGATTCTGCAAGTGGATGTCCAGCTCTGCCTTAATGACATTCTGTTGTCATGCTGGTTACACTGTGTGGAGAATGATGGGATGAGATAAGCGTCTTTGGTTTCTATTTGCTGCATGGTTTTATGAGCTGATTTCTCATGTGCAACAGGAAGAAGCAATAGGTGTAAGGGCTGAGCAGGCAAATTCAAAGCAGACATAGATCAGCTCAAACACATTGAAGTCCCAAGAAGTGTTTGGAGCTCTCATCACTGACCAGACATGATAATGAATTTTGTGCTCTGTGGTTCAGATGTTCCTCTCAGTTATATAAAATTAACCTTTGACTTCAGAGGGATTCTTTGAAGCAAAACCTCCTCTTGATAAACCTAAACACAGGCAGAGAGGGGGTCTGTTACCTTGGGCAAGACTTGAAAGGAGGCAGTAGGAATCTGGATGGGGCTGGTATCTCAGGTGATCAATATGAAATGAGATAAAGAAACAGTGGCATGAACAACGACAGGATTTGTAAAACTGCACATTTTCCCTTCGTTTCCTCTCATTTATCCCCTTCCTCCTTGAAAGCTGGTGAGAGAATAAAAAATACAGAAGGTNGGAAAGCTTGTTGGAGAGCATCTTTTTCCTTTGGGCACTGAAGTGTTCTGACATCAAACCTTCTGTCCTCATTAAGAAGCCCTGTGTCTACCGTTGTGACATCTTTATTCACACACCCCAAGACTTCAAAGCCTTCAGGAGATTTCCTTGGTGGATTTAACATAAAAATATCAGGAGATGAAACAGAGCAAAAGGCAGCCTGGTGCATTCTTGTTTTAATTAGACCTTGGGTGGAAGAAGGGGGGGTGAGTAAGAAACAGAACCACCAAGATGCACATTAAGGTGCAGATGCAAACACACATACGCACGTACATGCCATCTTGATCACCCAGACTCAACTTATCTTCTTTCACAAGCTTTTGGAATAGCAACAGACCCTGAATCTCAGGGTAATGATTTTTCCAGCCTCTAAAACAGATCCACATTCATCTCAGGAATAAGAAAGCGCTGCAGGTGAAATACATGTTTCTGTTGCCTAAACAGAAAGCTTGAAGTGTAACTAATAAGAGACGAAATAAAGAAAGAGGACAGAAAAAAGGTATGGAGGACAGAGGAGAGATGAGTGAAGCATTCATTAGCAATGGAACGTGGATCTAGGGAGAACTGCTCCTGTTCTGCTTGTGATCTGTCCTTTCTTTCCCTCTCTTTTTCAGTGAATTTCCAAGCCACTTGTTTGACTGATGAGTCATTGGTGCTACTTGAAATTTGCAGCATACCCAGTTTGGCTTGAGTATGTAAGCGATGCTGAATGTTTCTTGGCCCCTGTGGGATGACACTAACTCTTCATAATCACTACTGAAACTGCTTGCAACTTCAAGGTGAAAAACTTCGTGGTGGTAGTGGGGGGGGGGGTTTAGCGAATACTCTCTACACTTCTCTGAAATGTTGTCGGTTTTGGCTACTGGCCCTCCTTGCAAAATGCGTTGACCGAATGTTCATGGGAAGGAAAAATCATGAAGAATTGTGCTGGAATTAATTTAAAATGAATATTTATGAGCCTTTCTTCCCAGTGCCTGGCCAGGTCTAGGACCAAGATAGCACCTTCTTGCAGACAGAAAATACCAAACAGTAATTGCAAATGTAACAAAAGAAAATGAAAGTTCAGCCCTCTTCAACTGAGATGCTCTTGGGCCACATCCAGTAAGATATAGGGAAACGCCCAACCTCCTGATGCCAGGTTTTTGGGTATTAGAACTCAGATTTCACAGTGACTGATTAAAATTAGCATCACTTCCAGAACACAAGACTTAGTGTGCTGCTGGGTGAATAGAAAGGGGAGCATTGCTTTCTTCCTAGACACGTTAGGCTCATTGTGCAGCTATTCTGCTTCTGGAAGCACCCACAGAGGCCATGACCTCCCTGGCACCCCAGATGTCCCTATAGAGGACACACATAGATCTTGCATGTGAATGACTGCCAGTTGCAAAATCTGAGCAGGATTTTTAAAGAGCTGAAAACAAACAACAACAACAACAACAAAAAAAGAAGAAAATCTTTCTCCAGCCCTGCCCTGTGTCAGGGCCTGATAACCTAGTCTTAATCAGAACATTATTAACCAAGTCCAGCACCTGGCCCTACATGTTTACAGCTACTCCTGTTGACAATGGCACTGATTAGCTGGTACAGCAGTGAACTGTGTTGATCCCTCCGGTACCTATCAACCTCCTTCAATTTACATTTTGCAGCACAGTCTGGTTTGGATGGGAGGAGCAAGACGAGCTTTAGGAGACACAAGCACAGACAAGACCTACCCAGGGACAGGGCAGTAACTCCCGCAGTGGGTCTGATTTCCAGTTAATTATGGAACCAGCTGATATCTAATACAAACGAATCAGACCCACATGCCCGCTCTCACTTTGTAGCCCGTGGCTGCAAGCCAGTAAGAAAAGTGTGGTATTGATTTTATTATCTTGTTTGTCCACCTAGACTTGCTGGTTGCATCTGCTTTTTCCAGTTCAAATGAAGTGTTTTCCACTGATTAATTAATTTTAATTTGTTTTTACTTCAAGTGCAAGGTTTGGTTTTTATTGACAAGCGAATCCCCATATTCCCCACTGCTGCTGCAGTGAAGCAGTGCCCTACCGCTGCTCAGAGCTACGGCTCTCCTGTCCTGCTACAAACTGCTTTACGTATTGACTGAAATCTCCCCCTTTCAGCTGTGTGGTTTCTAGAAAAGATAAAACTGTGTTCTTCAGCAATTGGACTGAGGCATATCCCCACTGGGCCAGTCCTGGTCTCCTGCAAACAGAGTGCTGTGACCTGTTGCAGCTGCCATGGCTGCCGACCACAGGGCAGTGAAGGAGCAGGTGGGGTGAAGTTCCAGACAGAAGCAGTTCTGGAAGTGCTCGAAGTTTCACTCCTTTCTGAGTCCTTGTGTTTGTTTCAATTAGTGCCACTGGTGCTTTTGCTTCAGCCAGTTTGTTATTTGTTAGCATGTCACACTGTGTTCTGTCATTAGGGCTGGAGAAATATGCCTAATAAAATGCCTGACTGTCTGTGTTTTGCCACACACTCCTAAAACACATCAACACTCCATACACGCAACAGGGCAAGGAAATGGGCAGTGAGAGGGAATGTATTTGCCAGCAACACCCGTGGCTTGGCTTGCTTCTGCCAAGGTGCTGTCCCAGCAGAACAGATTTTCCCAGTGCCAGGGCAGCTGTAGAAACTCCACCTCTTGCTCCACCTTAGCAGCTGCTTACAGGGGCCTTTGAAAAATCCTGGAGAACAAGAGAGGTGCCTGAGGACTGGAGAAAAGCCAGTGTCACTCCAGTTTTCAAAAAGGGCAAGAAAGAGGACATAAGTAATGTCCTCCCACACACCAGTACGGGTTGGGGACTGACCTGCTTAAGAGCAGATTTGGGGAAAAAGACCTAGGAAAGCTGGAGGATCATAGGCTGACCATGAGCCAGCAGTGTGCCCTTGTGGCCAAGAAGACCAGTGGTCTCTTGGGGTGCATTAAGAAGAGTGTGATCAGTAGGTCAAGGGAGATATCCTCTCCTTCTACTCTGCCCTTGCTAGGCTGCATCTGGATTACTGTGCCCATTTTGAGTTTCCCTGTTCAAGAGGGACAAGGAGGGACTAGAGAGAGTCCGGTGCACAGCCACTAAGATGATCAGGGGGTGGACCATCTTCCTTATGAGGAGAGGCTGAGAGAGCTGTGGCTGTTTAGACTGAAGAGGAGTAGATTGAGGGGAGATCTCATAAATGCTTAGAAGTGTCTAAAGGATGAGCGCCGGGATGATGGGACCGAGCTCTTCTTGGTGGTGCCCAGCGATAGGACAAGGGGAATAAATTGGAACATGGGAGAGTCAATTTTAACATAAAGGAAAACTTTTTTATGGTGAGGGTAACTGAGCACTGAAAAGGCTGCCCAGAGTGACTGCGCAGCCTCCATCTCTGGAGACATTAAAAAACTGACTGAAAGTGTTCCTGTGTGAGCCACACTAGGAGAATCTGCTCTACAGGAAGGCTGAACTAGATGATCTCCAGAGGTCCCTTCCAATCCCTACCATTCTATGATTCTAACTGTAACATTCTGGAAAACAGAGAGAAACTGAGGCAGGAGAATTTGGAATGTCTTGGCAGAGGCAGGTAAGGAACAAAATGCAGCAACCTGCAGCTGTTTCAGGACCCATGGCACAATGAGTGCCAACAGCAAATCATAAATGCTCCTTCCATTTCCTTATTTACCCAGATATGTGTAAAGATGAGCAGTGGTCTGGTTTGGCCAACCTAATTTTTCCAGTCCCTTCTCTGCGGAAAGGTTTCCATCTAGCCTCTTCAGACAGCAAAGGCAGATGCTGCCGTGACGCTGAGTGAACACACTGTGCTGCCCAAAACTTTTCATCCCAGTGATGAATTAGCTGCTCACTAGAAAGGAAGAGAGCCAGAAATAGCTCTCAACCAGCTACAGATATCATCAGTTCCCATCTCAGTCAAGCAAGGATTGCCAGCCAGGAGTATCTCCAGATTATCACTTTACCTGAGATTTTTAAATTGCCCCTGCACATCCATGCAAATAAGTGTAGACCGGGTGTCCCTTTGGAAGAACAGTGCCTTTGCTGAAGGGGTCTCAGGTGATGCTGTGTTGGAACATCCTGACCTTGGCCTGATCCCACCCGAGACTCCCACCACTGCTTTTGTGGGTGTGGGAGACAGGCTGGGGGTATTAGAATGTTAGAAGATGAGGTGAACAGCAGGGCACAGAAGAAGACAGAAAGATTAATGGCAGGGACACAATCAAAAACAAAAGTTAGAATGGAAATGTTAATCATTTAAAAGAGTGTCTCAGTGGAATTACTTGCATTATGCCTCAGAATAAAAAATAGAAAAGGGAAAAGAAGGAGGAGAAGTCCCAATAAGAGTAATTTAGTGCTTTGGGTAATGAGCTGCCTTTCTTTTTGGTGGTTCACTCTGGTATCTTATCACTTACCCTGTGATTGACTGAGTCCTCTTTTTGCCTGCTCCTGCTAAATGGTGATTCGCCATCTGGTAGTCATAATTTCTTTCATTTTTTTTCTATCCTATATTCTTCTGTAATTAGAAAATAAATTACTTCTTTTTTTTTTTTAACTGAAAAAAAAGAAACATGTCTAGCATATTACTTAGAGATGACAGTTGGTGTGAGCTCAGCAGTGAGGCAGTGGGAAGGGACTTGACTCCTGCCTCATTTGGACAGACCCCAGCTGACATACCGGGAGACACGTCAGGTTTACTGCTGAGAGTGCTGGGCACTGAGGGAAAGGCTGGATGAATCAACCAGCGGGAAATTACTTCAGCAAGGTGTGAAAGCCCATATCTGAGGACCTAGATTGGAGTTTGCACTGCCATCTCTGTCTCCACCAGCTATGAGGGAGCCTTGAGTAAGCCAGACACTGAGCAGCCTGCCTGAAATCAGGGAGCAGGATCCTCCCCAGCAGCCTGACAGATTAACCTTGCCAATGCCTAATTGCAGCCCCGTATCTCTTCTGCTTGTTGCTGGCCTCTACAGTCACTGGGCTCACCCAGACTGCCACACTCTCATTATATCTTTGTACAGCACCAGCCCTCTCTGCTTTCATTCCAGTTCCCTCCTCAAGGTGCTCGAGTAATTCAAGTGACAAATAATAACAATAATAATGCATAAGCTGGTTGAATTGAGCTTGATTACGCTGTGGCTGAGTTTGGGCTTGACTGACTGAAAGCAGCATGCACCCCCCAGTTGTTATCCTGAGAGGCTCATTTCCTCAGTGCGATGTCACTCCTTGTAGCCTCAACCGATGGGGCCTGAGGGCCGCTGCCAACACACAACCCCATCACTCCCAGGAAGACCCCGCTCCAAAGTACTGTTTGAATTTACATTTTTGGCATGTCGTATGAGGACGCAAGAAAATTACAGGGAATATATTCCACTTCTGTACAATGGCAGCAGAAACATGTTTTCTTTTGTTTTCTAGGCAGGGCCACTGTTTTCTGAGAAGGAAGGTGAGAGGGAAGGCACTGGTTTGCTGGCACTTCGAAGGATGCAGCTTTAAGCTGGTTAAACTACAAGCATCCACATTTTCCTGAGCATTTGAACCCACTGCCTGGTTTTGCAGCACTTGTTTGATGAGTTAAACATATAAGTGTGCATTTAAACTGGAAGGGAAGAATTACACCCTCTATTAAATCAGCAAGAGTTGTAGTGGACACCCGTTCAACAGTTGGATGTGCCCCCTCCCACACTGCTGCTGCAGGACTCGCGTATGATACACTAGCACCCTCCCCTTTGGCGCTGCCTTCACTCAAGTGAGTCAACAGTGAAGCCACCCAGTTGCCCTCCTTCCAAAACTGAAGACAAATGGTAGCTCTCCAGGGACAGACTTGGTCTTTCTCATCTTGCACCAGCTACACTCTGCTCCTGGGTCTGCACCTGTCCCTAGTGTTGTTCTGTGCTGTGTTCTCAAGGGAGGTGGCTACACCAGAAGGGAGTGAGAGCATTTGGTAGCATGTTTGTTGGAGTCCATGCAAGGTGAGGAGAAAATGATCTCTGTGAGGTTGAGGCTGTTTTTCTTGGCTTAATAGGATGAATGAAGAAAAATAAGGGAAAGAAAACAACTAATTTTCACTCATTCTCTGAGCAGCAACCACTGTACTGCTATAGCCAGGAGCATCTAAGAGACAGAAGGAATTCAAACAACAAGGAAAGGCCGTTGTACAGACATAATTATAGAGATTGCACCTGTTAGAGGAAACAATAAGCAGTAAAATGAATAAAGCTTCCTGGGACTCATTTTATCAGTGAAGCGTGATCATGTGAAAAGTCCACAGAGAAAATCTACAAGGAAGGAATGAGTGTACTCGGACCTCCTTTCCAGTCTCCCACCCTGTAATCAGCTGGGCCAAGTAACCAAAGCAAGCCATGTATTCATCCACTGGCCGTGTGCAGCCACATGTAAACGCAGATGACCTGTTAATAGGTTGCCTTCTCAGTCTTAGTATTTCCACTGGGAACACTTACAGACATATACATGAGGCTGCAAAATTCTGATACCTAGGAAAAAACTTTTTAGGTCATCAGAACCTTTCAAAATTTAACAATTATGCTAGAGATGGTGGGGGAATCTGGAAGTTCTCCTCAGAATCACTAGATTGATCAGAGATACTGCTAAAAACAGTTCTATCTGAGGCAGTAACAATCTCTTGGGGACAATCCCATTGTCACTGGGAGTGGTGTGGAAGGGACTGTGTTTTAAACCTGCCATCAAATCATTCTTACATTGTGCAATGTGATAGAAAAGTAATCTTGCTCCACTACCTTCCCATCACCCATGGTCCCATAGACCTCACCACACCCCTATGTCAGCATCTACTTTGATCTGCAAGATTCTACTTTGTGTCTCCTACTAAAGCTGTTCCCTGCTTCTGGTTGCCTTTGTCCCTCCTCCCCTGTACCTTCCTAAACTCCCAATTATAGCTCCTCTGTACTGCAGAGGCACATCTGACACTGAGCTTTGCATGCTTCTGTGGTTAAAGCAGACAAAGAGGATTAGTCTTTATAAAGAGTTAATGCTGGGTTTTTTGCATACGCAGCCCCTTCATCCAAAGATCTTAGAGCAGGGGAAGTATCATTAGCAGTGTCTTGTAGATGGGAAAATTGAAGCATGAGGAGATGAAATGAATTTGCTTATTGGATGATTATTCCCTTACCAGATTTACCTCACATCTCACAGCCCACGTCCTGGGCCCAAAGCCCTGCTAAGTGACATACAGCCCAGACAGAGGCAAAGCCAAAGAAACAGGGAATCCTGTGATACTCAATCTCATTTCTTCTTTTCTTTTTCCAAGATCACGAGCATGTACAAAAGGACAAAGAACCACTCCAAGCTTTGTAACATGTCTGAGTGACAGCCCTGATGTCTACAGTCCTTTGGGCACTCAGTGAATGAGCTGAACAATGACACCTCCAAAATATTGACCCAACAGCATGTTTCAGCCCTGACTCGGGGGGAGAAAAAGATGAATGTACTCTTTGATGACTGTCACTGTTGAAAACTGGCTGTGTTATTGTCAGCTGGAACAAGAGAGCTCATAAGAGTCACTTGGTGATGCAAGCTTTGAGTAACTGGTTCCTAGTAGCTGCCTTCAAATCACCACTGCAGATTATGGTTTTCCTTCACTTCCCAAGCAAGTCTGACCTAATAGGAAAATGCTTCCATAACTAATTAGTGCTAACTTAAACCATATCTAAGGGAAACTGGACAAACACCTCATGATGAATAATTTATTGGATGAATTTTGCCTCTTTTTCTGTTTGTCGATTCTCTATGCTTCTGATGTTGATTTCTCCAGCTAATTGGTTGTTTGAAATTGTTTGGTGATGCAAATAGTTCTTGGTTTGCTCTTTTCTTCAGAAGTTCATTAAGTGTATCCCCAGTCCAAAAGGAACTGACTAATTTTAATTGGTCACACAGGCCGCATGGCATAAATGCATATGTGCCATGAATACATATTTCTTCAATTCACTTACTGAAATATTGTCTCAAACGGTTCTTTCAGTTTGGATATTTCTCTGAGCATCCCTTTTAGTCACAAAAAGCTTAAATAGATTCCAGAAATTGGTCAGAAGATACACAAACGCAAAAACAGTTAAAGAAATTGCTCTTGCAGTTTCAAAGAATCCTCTGTTTGCTTATATTAATAAGCAACAAAAGATACCCAGAATCAAAAACATTCAGCTAAACTCTGCCTCTCTTCTAGCTGACACTGCATTAGCAACCATGGTTTTGGCATAGGTACGGCCAGCATATGCTCCAAGATATGTACCAGCCAACACAGTATTGCTCTGTGGTCCCAAGTGTTTCAGAAGGGCTGTCTTAAAGAGGAGATGAATTTACAGCCTCTTCCAGCAGCAAGGGAATGAAACTATGAGCTCCTTATATCGTAACATCTCTGACACACAGCAAACAGAAGAGGTTCAGACATGGAGGATGGAGGGCGAAAACAAGCCACCCAACCTGATAATGAAAAGCAAGCACTTGGCCTTGGTGTGGAGCATCTCAGGTAAGTAGTTTAATTGCCAAGCTTTGGTGCTGCAGAGACAGAAATCTAAGCTAAATTAAAAGATTAAAAAGATATTTTTTCATCAAGTGGCAAAATGGAAGAAGTGGACGAGTCTGCTCAGGAGAAAATGAGCAGAAAGGAACTGTGAATGTTGTGAAAATATATCCATTAGACCTGCCTTATCGAAACGTGCTTTTGCCAAGCATCCAGCCCTGCATCTCCATGGCAACTTGGCCTCGTCAACAGAGAAGAAAGCATTTTTGTCAGGATGGGCCCAAACACATAAAAGCCATTTCGATTTGGGGGCAACATGATCTTCTTCAATCAATACTGCACATATAATAATGACTCCTACCACTTTTTTCATAAATCTCCACTTTCTGCTTTCATTTCCTGTGGTTTGACATCACTGTGAACTGGAACCAAGTTTAAATTTTCCACAATTTTCAGTCCCCCCCCACCCCTGCCTTCACCTGTGACACATCATGTCTCAGGAAGCAGCTTTCTCCTCGCTAACACACTCCGCACACACAGTACTTACAGTTGGGATTTGCCCGGCCTGAACTGTGAGACAGGCTTTGAGGAATGCCTGGGTGGCACCACCCACAAATGTAAACGTTGAAGTTCTGGTCGTGACTGAGATGAGGGGCTAGTCAAAAGGTGTGCCTTCCTCTCCAGGTGTTACCTCTTCTGAGGTGTGAGACCAAATGCTCGAAACATCTTTACTTTCAAAGAAATTGCCATGGCCTTTCTAGGGTCAGAGGTCTTCCTCCCACAACCTGTGTACAAAAGCATTTTGTCTTCTCCATTTTATCCTGCATTTCCAGTTTGAAATCTCATTCTTCTTGACCACCAGCTCACAATGTTGATTTGGTCTTTCCAAATAAGCTGTTCAGCAGCTCCACTGCAGAAACCACCACATAGCCAGAAGGATTTCTGTGCGCATGCAAGACTCTGTGAGGGTGTGTGTTGTGGAGGGAGAGATGGAATATGTAGCAGATACAAATGTCTACCTCTATTTTTCATTTAAATGAGGAGGTATTAGGCATACTATCCAACATATTGCTTCTAATATCTCAAAGCTGAATGCTTTGCTGTGAAAGTTACTGAAGAAATGCAAAATATCTGTTTATAATAACTACAATCTAGCTAGACTTAAAGCAATGCCCTCTTTGTTAGTTTATCTTCTTTTTTTTGCCATTTGTTGGGATACCTTTGAATTTATTTAATCTCCAAAACCTCATTGAGAATTGTCTTTTTGGTACATCAAGGCAAAAACTAATTCCACGTTTGTGCTTTTCAGCTAATGCAGAGGGGAGCTTTCTCCAGAAAGGTTGTTGTTGATTGGAATGCTATACAAGGGTCAAAGATTCGGATCCTACCTGTTCCCTGGGGGCCTTTGGGTTTTGAAGAATACGAGGATGGTGTTTGATGTGTGTGATTCTCAGATTAATTTCCCAGCCTTGTCAGCACACTCCGCATGTTAGTGTTGCACCATTCAATGCTGTGGCTAGTGCCTGGAGGACAGGAACACAGGGAGGGGGGTTAAGTAACATAAATGATAATAATGTCTTAAATTTAGAAAGCAGCTGTCATTGCTAAACCATACACTGTTTGCAAATGAATTTACAAACTCTGGGCTTGACTCACTCAACAGTGAGACAGGATATTTCTCTACAAGGGGTTTGTCATCAGTGTAGCTGAACACAATCCGTATCAGAGTATTCAACAGTAAGGCCTCAAATAAACTGCATTTCCTTCATGTGCCTGATAAAGTGAGTAGAAACCTCTTAGAAATTAGTGATCACAGAATCATAGAATTGTTAGGTATTGGAAGGGACCTCGAAAGATCATCTAGTCCAATTCCCTCATCAGAGCAGGATCACCTAGACCAAGTCACACAGGGACACACCCAGATAGGTTTTAAACATCTCCAGAGAAGGAGACTCCACAACCCCTCTGGGCAGCCTGTTCCGGTGCTCTGTCACCTCACTAAGAAGTTCCTTCTGATATTTATGTGGAACCTCCTATGTTCCATCTTGTCCTATCTACCACACGAGACCCTGAACTCCACCATCTCATGGTCACTGCACCCAAGGCTGCCCTCAACCTTCACTACTTCAACCTGACCCGTCTTGTTGGTGAGTACAAGATCCAGCAGCGCTCCTCTCCTAGTGGGCTCTTCCACCATTTGCATCAGGAAATTGTCACCAAGGCACTGAAGGAACCTTCTGGACTGTGGGTGGCTAACTGAGTGGGTCTTCTAGCAAATAGCTGGGGAGTTAAAATCCCCCATGAGAACCAGGGACTGTTATCTATCACTAGATGACATTGAGAAGAGCCTAACTCCATTCTCCTAACACCTACCCTTTAATGCTCCCAACAATGATACTCTGGATGGGGTGCTAATGAGGATCTGTGTATTCTCATTTGCCTCTCTGTATGCCTAACCACCTACTGAATTATCTGTCTAATCATATGTGCCTTGACATAGGATGAGTGGTGGCATCTCCTGGAAGCTGGAAGAGTGGCTGGCAGGCGGTGTACTGAGCAAGGAGACACTCAGGAAATGCAAAACAGGACAACTATTTTGGTTTCTTCATTCTTGACCTGAAATTTTCGAGGTCGTTTGATAATCTGGATGACCTTCATTATTGGTGACAGGAATAACTGGTAAAAGACATGACCAGGAGTTGGGCAATGATGCAGTTTTTAAGAGCATCTGTTGTTGACATGGAATCATCCTTTCCAACAACTGATAAAATATTCCAAAAAGTTGTTCATGGACTAGAAATCATGAGCTGCTGGTATTTTGAAACAAATCTATTGAAAGTGAGTCTGAAATACCACCTGATGGTGACATCAGGCAAAAAGAAAATACAATTTTCCTCTTGGCTTCTCTTTAAATAGAAAAAGTGAGGATGGTGATAATCGTCATCAAGACAGCCTTTCTTTTGCCACTTTATTTTCCATTCTTTCTTCTAGAGCAACAACTCCCATGAACTTGGTATGCCTGGGAGTTGATAAGGAACCTCCTCTTACAACAGCTGGGCTAGGAACAGTAAAATGAAGAAAAAGCCTTTAACTGCTCTCTTGAAGTTAACGTCTATCATTCAGTTCTGCTTTTGGATCTTCCTGAGACTGAAGAGTCTGAGTGAGACCAGGGACTATTGCTTTACCACACAGCTCAGTTTCAGCTCTTTAATAAAATGTGCTGTTCCCCATCTCCAAATTCTTCATTACCTGCTCTGGGGAAGGGTAGCCTCTATCCACTGAGGCTGGGACAGGGTTTTAACTATCAAAATCTGCATCTGCTTCATCCTGCCACCCAAAACATTACTGTAGCACGGTATGCAGGAGGTGGGTAGAAATTAGGGTAAATGCTGGGCAGAAGTTAGCATAAGAGCATGTAATTACACAAGTTTCAGAGGAAATCTAGGACATGCAGGTTGCAACAATTCAATTTAATTCAATACTTATGGCTTTGAACTGGTCCTCAGCAGTCCTTCTCAACACAGATGGACTTCATGGGATTGAGGGAAAATGCATGCTAAAATAATTGGAATTTGGAGATTTTATTATTTTTTTTTTTGTCTACATGCAATCACATCCAGGGATATTAATGAGATGCTCTGTGTATGCTTGGTTGGTACAGACCAAAGTTAAGGCAGCCTTGTCTCAGCAGTGAAAGCCACCCTGCTGGAAATACTGGCTAAAAAGAAGCAGAATTGACAGGAGAAGATGAAAAGGAGGTGAGTATATGAGGTGGATGAATGTGCTGAGATTCAAGACACTGAGGTTTATTTCCAACACTCATTCTTTTTGCAGCTTGGAGAAAGTTTGCAAACCTGTCAGTGCCTCCATCTCCAAAATGAGAACGGCTCTAGAGTTTGTTGTCTTTTTTTTTTCTCCTTCCATTTAATGAGAATTAATTAATGTCTAAAAAGCACTTTGGGATCTCAGAATGAAAGGAGCAAAACAAATGCAAAGTATTCTATTGTTTTATTATCTCCCCTGTAGACAGGGATGCAGGCACCTTGCCTCCTCACATAATTACTTCCCTGCAGCTGCAGCCTCTTATGAAGTTAATATATGCTACATCTCCACATCTAGGTATGGAGAAGGACCAGACCCTCCCACCCATCATTTACACCCCTCTCCTTGCCTTCCCCTCCCTTGCTCTCTGTTGCATTAATAGCAGATATGGCATTAAAGTAACTTTAAATCTTTGGTGTGCACACACACGAGCTCAATGGCAGGTAGCGTTATGAGGCTTATTGCTGAGCGCGTAATGAATGCTTCTTTTTTGGATGAATGAATTCAGTGGGTGACAGGTATGTAATTCATGGCTTGGTAAAAAGCTTTGAGAGGAAGTGTATGAAATGTACTATATAAATGTCAATACACCAAACACTTTAAAGCCTGCATGTTGAGTCATAGGGAGGGGAGATTTAAGCCGGGGTGTGGGGGGGGTGGGAGTCATAAATAGCAGAAGAACAGCTGGTTTCTCTAGGTAATGATGACTGAAGATCTGAGTGGTGACGGCTTAAACATGCCCACTTGGTAGAGCTACTTTCATGGCCCTCTTTACCACAGTAGCTGAGCACCTCATAGACTGTAATGCATCTATTCTCCAAACAGGGATTGATATTATCTCAGTTGTGCAGGGGGGTGCACAGCATGGGGAGTCTGGGTGATATTCCTGCTGTCTCTGTGGGAAGGAAAGCAGGGCTGGCGAGCTCATTTTCCCAAACGGTAACATTCACCTTGGAAAATAAAGGCTGATGAGGCAGCCTTCAGTGAAGTTGAAAGAATGCCTGTGGGTGCCAAGGTCTGATAAAAGGTTCATAGTTTTGTGGTTGTGAACTTCCCATAGCAGCCAGCTCTGCCTTTAATTGTTTCCCTGTAGTATTTTTATCATATATGTGGAGTGATGCCTAAGGGAGTTAAGTAAAGGACCCATAGGGCTTTTGATTCCTTTGCCTGCTTCAGAAAACCTTAGTCCCAATATTTAACACCAATTAATATCTTTGCATGGCTGATACTTGTTAAATGTTTTCTGGGAAGGCATGTGGTGAACAAGCACAGTTTTGTGCAGAAATTGAGACTCAGGTATCTAAGAAAATTACCAGCAAAGGCAACAAGTTACCATACCTCAACAGATGTTTCAAAAACACAAAGTATTCCAAGCTAGCATACTCCTTTTATTACCTCTCTCCCAGCAGACTAAGCTAATTGCACTGCCACGGAGTGAAAGCACTCAAGGGAGAAGTGCAAGAGCCATTCCTCAAATGCCACATAAGCAAAGCCACACAAAACCTCCAGTTGTGCTCATTAAAGTGTGTATCCAGTTGGGTCTAATCTGGAGAGAGGATTCTTTATCATGCTGGTTTAATACATGGATCTCCACCCCTGGCTTTTATGTTTGCAGAGCACCTAGACCAGCAAGTGCCAGCACTGACCACGGGCTCCTGTAGCACAGTCAGCTGGCGTATTAACCTGGCCCCTGGCTTCCTGTGCTAAGGTCATGGTCTGCGCTAACCTGAGTGAATGCCTGCAATTAAACCTGGAGAAATAGTGCCATGGCTTCTGTGAACAACTCCACAAGCAACAAAAGGGAAGGAGGGAGAGGATTTATTTCATTTCTTGAGGACTTCGCTATGTTAAATGCTGTGACTTTTTAAGGCTCACTGCAACAGCGGCCATAAACAATGTGTCGTCGTAGAAACTAGCTACACAAAAGTCTCTAAATCCCAGCGATATGAGTGAGAGCTCAGGACTGTTTCTTGGCAAGTGATTCTTTTCTTTACAGTGCAAAAGGTGTGAAACACAACTTGTTCTGCCAAAACCTCTGTTCCTTCTGCAGACAGCAGTTGCCTCAGATACTCACTGTGTGGTACAGATATGGGCTCCACTGCTTCAGGTGAGTGTCATGAGAGGGAACTGAGGCACAGAAATGCTATGACTAACATTTAGGGCAGCATTTTAAACCACCAAGTCTTGCACCAAGTCTTTAAACCAAAACTACAAATAAATTTGCTATAGTGACTTGGAGTTTGCCACTGCACATGCTTAGAGAGGCCAGTTCATGGACTCACCAATCATCTGAGGATATCTCAGCTAAAAGCTATTCAGCTCAAGAAGGATGACTGAACCACCAAGGCTGCCCATGTCCTTGCGGGGGTCTGGGCAAGACAGACTTCATTGTACCATGATGGAGCAACCTAGCACAGGGATTGTGCTGGGGACAGCTGTCAGCAGTCAGGGGTTACAGGCAGTGCCTGTGTGCCATCTTCCCCCAGCCCTTACACAGGCAGACTGCAACAGGTTATTACTGTTATCAACAGCTATCATTAGTTCAAGTGGCAAAGGTCAATGCTGAACTGAAAGGCTTTCAGTCTGCCAGTCATCTCAGGCACAATGGGGGGCAGGGCCAAATGGTGCTAAACGATAGGAGTTCTGGGGCTTTCAATTTTTTTTTCTCCTTTTGATGAATGAAATTTCATGGTCAAATGAATTTTAAAAACACACTTAGCATGGCGGTAGAGACACCCTCGGATGTCCTGCTTCTGGTCTCTGTACACAGTACTCACCTGCAATACAGTACCCACTCACACCATCTTCTTGCCCAACACCTCCTGTACACTGGTCAGGCACCATTCCCTTGGGGACAACACAGTTTGTTTCCTCCCACATTTGCTCTGTGGCCAGGTGCTTTATTTACTGGTCTCACTCCGGCATGTAATACCAATTATAAATTTCCTCACAGGCCTTTTTCCTACAATGATCATCACCTCAGTATCTAAGTGCCTTCCAAATTACCTTCCCACATTTGTGCGCATCTTTGTGGAGCTGTAGGCAGAGCTCCCAGAGTGGGATCCATCCAGTGAGAGGCTGAGCACTGTTTTCTTTCTCCTGACTTAGAGATGCTGAGTAATGTGAGGAATCATTGCATTTTCTGCACTTTTTGTGCACTCAGCATCCTTCTGGGCTATGAATGAATATATAATTTTGGGGGACAAATGAATGCCATCTTATTTCGTGAATGCTGCTTCTTCCCTATTCTCTATAAATCATTATTCTACCCTACTTTCATCTCCCTTCCTGTCTATTTTTTTTTTTTTTTTGCAATACTGCTTTCCTTCTCCTCCTTCTGTCTTCTTTTTTTCCACTTTTTTTTTGGTCTTTATCTTTCTTTTTTCCTGCTGCCCTCCCAGCTTTTCATTACTGTCATCTTTTTTTCCCAGCCACTGAACCCTTGATGTTGTTCTAATTGACAGACGGGGTTTAAAAGCACATTCGAAAGCGCCTGTCTTTTTAAATAGACTCCTGTCTTATCAAAAGATGTACAGCAACATTCCATTAGAGCACATCATTTGAAAATAGATGGAGCTTTTAGCAATTGCACTCGTATTTTTACAGTTAGGTTGTTCTGTGGACCATCCCTCCCCCTTGCCAGCCCCCATTGTCTCCCATTCTGGGGAGGGCAGGGGGAAAAGATACATTAAAGAGAGATTTATGTATGTTTTGGTTATTTGGGTTTTCTCCTCTCTGCAGTGCTTATTCAGCCTGTTTGTGTCTTACAGCCATGGCACAGAAAGTTTTGGAATGAGTGATCCAAAATGCATTTGTGCCGACGTAAATGAAGACACGGCTGAAGAGCAGCAAAAAGTGACTCTTGTTGCACTGCGTTGACTGATGCTTTACGAATGAAGATTCAGTTGTGGCTTTCCCAGCCACTCTGTGCACAGGGCATTAAGATCCTGCTCTCAGTAAAGCAGACCAGAAGGTGGTCACTGAGAGATGGCTCTGCCTCACAGACCTGTCCATGTGAAATCTTAAACTAGATCACTCAGATGCCATTAGTATGTTATTGAGTAGCTTCAACAGTAGCTAAAAGGTTTGTGTAAGGGCCAGCAGACTTATGGAAAGGGAGACCAGGACAATGAAAAACCCCTGAACCAGCTTTGATCCTGCTGTGACAGGGGGATAGGACTAGATCATCTTTTGAGGTCCCTTCCAATCCCTAATGATTCTGTGATTCTATGATTCTATGATTCAGTAATTGAAAGCCGGGGTTGCAACTGGGTTGTGTAGGGATGAAAAGGCAAGACTCAGAACCACCAGTAAACCCAGTCTTTGGGTCTTGCCATACATGCAGGGTTGTATGTGCACAGTCACTAGCAGCTGTGATCCTGGGCTGCATATGGCAGCAAGTAACCAGGATTCTCATGTCTTATCAGAAAAGAGTGAAAAGTCTGGAGAAGTTTGGGGCCAGGGAGGGTGCAAAATCCTTGGTAGGACAAAGAACTGAACCAAGACTGTTCTTTCTTCCCACCTTCTAGGCAGTTAAGAATTTTTGCTACAATGGCATTTCCCCTACTGCTGTGGGTATTGGTTCTGTTTGGTTTTTACATTCAGCACATCAAAGAAGATGGAGATGGAAGAAGTCTTGCAAAGGTCTATCAGTTTATGTAGTTCCTCCATTACCTTTACAGGTCCCTGAAATATTGTTTATTGATAATTATTACGCCACTGAAATTGCCTAAATTGAATTACAGTCTACTTGGTAATCATGTTGTGAGAAGCACTGATACTTTATAAGGCCATCACTTATGAACTCGTTACTTGCCATTAAATGTCAGGGCTACTTCAGGCAGTCACTACCAATGTAACACAGCAATGACTCTCTCCTGAGGCCAGAGACCATGATTGTTGCTACACTCAGAAGGAAACTGTCCTAAACTCTGAAGTTGGAGCCAGTTTTAATTGTGCTACAAGTGCTTAGACCTGGGCATCTAGTGTGGACCACAAAACAAACACGGGATCTCCTGCCTGGGGTTGGAGGTGGTTTTCCTCCATAGGCAGAAGTATTCAGAGATCACAGAACCCACCTCTGCACCCTAGACAGTCACTGTTTATTCCTAACTATGGGTAAATACCTGGAACCCCCATTCTCTCAAAATGCTGCTGACAGAAAGAGAAATGGCCAGTTCTCACTTGTGTATCAGATGGATGTGTAGGATATTTATTTACTCCCTTCTCAGTGTCCCTCCTACAGCCACGAGCCAGTCTGCTCACATGCATCAGTATTTCACCCAGATGAATCAATGGAAACCATCATTTACCTCAGGGGCTTAACTCTCCTTTTCTTCCCAAGCTTAGGGAAGCAAAAACTGCTCTTGTTCTAAATCCAGCATTGATCAGTAGCTTGGATTTAATCATCCCTTCTCTCCACTCCCCTGCCCAAGTTATTCACTTTTGCTATGCCACTATTAAGTCTGAGACAGAGGCAATAGGTACACTTTTCAGCACCCACAAAGCAAGAGCTCAATGCTCCCTTTTTCGCTTTCCGTGTTCTGGTTTCATGTGTAGTAGTGATAATCTTTGTCGCTTTGTTGGATCCTCACAATAAACGGCTTCTCAGATTGATTGAAACCTCTCTGCTTTCTCAGGCTGTGCATCGATTTTAGCTGCTGCTTCTTGCTTTGTGTATAGCACATCACAGAAATCAGATGGGAAAGACCTATTAGGCAACAACTTAAACGTCTGAGTCTTCCCACCTCCCCTCAGTCCTCTGGGGGCTGGCAGGAGATTATTCATTACAATGTATTTGCAGAAACTTTTTCCAATTCCTTCTCAAATGGCCCCAGGATTGTGCCTGCCAGTCCTTTCCATGCAAGCTGCAGCCACACCTAATTACAGTGCTAGCGTTAGCAGGGAAGCTGGTTCCCCTGGTTCCTGGCCCTTTGCTACTCTCTGCTCAGTGCAGAATGTCTCTCTGGGGCCCTCTAAATAAAGATACTTCCTTGGGGCTCTCTCCTCTCAAAGGAAGACACAAAAAAAGCCAGGCTTTGAAGTTAATGGGTGTTTCTCTTACTGTCAAGCAAGATGCCTGGGTTCATATAAAGAGCAACCCCATCCTCCCTTTCCTTTTACACTAGCCTTTTGAAAGCCAGTTTTCCTGCAGAGGTGAATGGGTAGGTTCAGAAGGTTTGTCCTTGCTGAAGATGGGACTGTTGACACCAATCCACTCTGGAGAATTCTTGACTTCTCCAGAGCAATTCCTCTATGATGTTGTCTGATTGTAGGTGTTTCTATCATATGAATACTTTGGAGCTTGAACCCTTTCAAGCCTCTGGCTTAAAGGCTGTTCTCCTGTTTCCTGCCTTTCAGCCTGACCTTCAGCCACTTCAGAAGGATGGACCTCTCAGAAGAGTCACAGGGAGGGAAGAAGGAAGCAGGATGGGCTGGGCCTCTGTACTGACCATAACTTATCAGAGACCTCCCTGCAATCTATTCATTTATGGGGGAAATACCTTCAAACATAGGATAGAAGTAACCCTACAGAAGAAGTTAATAATCTTTGCTGGTTTGGTTGCCTGAGGCAGCTCATGGCAGAGGAGAGGACTGCAGGGCATGTCTGGGAGCAGGAGATACAGGTGGGGCATTCAGTTGTTGGCTGCACAATAAATCCCATTATTTAACTAAAAGGCAGGAAGAAGGGATAAGGCAGCTGGCAGACTGCATTTACACTTCTCTGTTCCCAAAATTGTTGGGCATCTCTTGGGTTGGCCCAGAATATTTTCCATCTCTACTGCCAGTGATGAGCAGAACAGTGGAGAATCATCCTGTGCTTTCTGCATCTCTTTTGAAAAAATACAGTTTCTGTGGATACATTAAACGGGCTGGATTCAGTCAGCACAAACTTCACCCAGAGTTCCATTATCTCATGTTTCCCACTGGCTCCTAAGCCTGTAGAGGCACCTAGCCAAGAGAAAACAGGCACTGGCTGTGTCTACATTAGGAGGGTACAGGTATCTTCTGCAGGGAGACCTACAACCCTGACTGTCTACCTTGGAGACCTACCAGAAGAAAATGTGGCCCCTGCACAGCCTGGAATCCAAGTCTCTTTCCTAAGAAAAGTGTCATGCAGGGATGAGAGAGTCATTAGGCTGGCTCTGAATGTGGATTCAGGAGGTGGCTGAGGTCTGCCCTTGAGATCATGCTCATGTGCAGTGCAGAGCCACAGTGGCTGGGGTGAACATGGGATAGAGAAGGGAAACAAATGAGGAGCAGCAGTTCTGGAGAGAAGCAAGGGGCTGTGGTTGCAGAGGTAGAAAGCAACCATTCTCCCAAGGCTATTTATTCATTCCTCTTATTTCCAGACTAATACTCATAATGCTTGTTGCCTCTCCGAAGTCAGCTCTATTAAAATCAGTGCCTGTGCGTATTGAAACAGAAGAGGGGGTGAGCAGGAGGAGGGTAGTGGTCATCTTGTTTTGTGGGAACACTTTGTGTTTCACTTGCACACACTGCCCTTACTACTGTAACCCTTCCCTCTAAAATCCTGCCACACTAATCTGCTCAAAGCCTTAAGCACCACAGGCAATTCCTTCATGTGAAAAAAAGACCAGCTTCAACGAAGGCAGCGGTACATCTGAATGATGGATGGATGGATGCAAACAGTTCCTCACTTCACTAAGGACAACTGTCCAATCAGCTCCAGCCACTACAAAAGCCTCTTTGCGGATGCTGAGGAGGGAATTTTCAGTGGATTTGAGGAGGGACTAGCAATGCTCCCTCCCTTCAGCTCCCTTGTGCTGTTAAGCTGTACTAGAAACGTGGAGCCAGGAAAAGTGTGGGTTCAGCATAGCCCAGCACAATTCCTGGCCATTTGCATGAGAGGAAAGCCTTGCTTACACGTGCATGGACTTACATGTGTGCTGTGAAACCACTGTGTTCAGGCACAGCCCAAAGTTCTTCAAACTTTTAAAATTTGAAGAAGCTTGGTAAAATTTCCACAAGCCTTTCTTCTGGGCCATGTCTTCATGGCTTAGTTAGAAGTTGGGCTGGGGGCTAGTAACTTGTTTACTGATGATACTTTCCACAAATTACTACAGACCTTAAAAGTATTCTTTTAATTTCAGAAACACCCACTCTGTTCCACATTAAATATTTCCACCTCTGGCTACACAAAGGATTGATATGATGCTCAGCACAGTGGAAGGAGGTGAAATGGCTGGTGAGGAGAGAGTATTGAGCCATCCAGGGTACATGAGGTGGATGTGAGAGAGACTTCAGGGTAGATCTGCTGTTAACAGAATGGGGTGGACATTTCTAGTAGGTGGTGGAAGCTGGGAACAGTTTTTGTTCACTGTTCTTTCTTCTCATTAGCTACAGGCTACACCCACATGAGAAAAATCAATAAATTAGACTGCATCTGGGAGATAGAAGACTTGGTAGCTCTGGCTGGCTGTGTAACCTGAGGCACTCAGCCATAGCAAATCTATCTTCTGCTTTCCTATGAGAAAGGCACGTTGGGATGTGCAGATGAAAAACACTGGCAGATCAGAGCTGGACTTGGTCTCTCTGATAATGCATCAAGAATGATTATAGTTACTTCAAAGGTTTTCTACTGGTTCACAGACAATCTTAATTTTTGTTTGCCTATTTTTCTGAGTTTTGTCAAAAATACGTCTTTTAGATAGTGATGTTTCTGCCCAAGTAATTTTCTAGCTTTGTATTGTGTTTTCTTAAGTAGCCTTAAAAAATAGAGAAATTCCATTGATACCTACCTGGCTTATTGGAAGAGCTGGTAATTTTTGATTCACTGTATAGATTCCCTGTCCCACAGATATCACAGTTATTGCCAGTTGTAGGTTTATCATCTTTACTGGGAGCCTCTGATATTACTTCTGTTTCAATCAAAGTTTTCTTAGACAGCTTTAGACTTCTCCCACCCAGCTCCTGAAGACTGTGCTCTTGTTTTCCCCCTTCCCCATCCTACTTCCTTTTACAGTCTTGAGGCCAAGTGACTAAGTCACATTCAATCCCAAACTCTAGACAATTTAGCAGCTCATCTACAAGGCATTCCCACCAAAAATCTGCGCAGAGACCTCTCTGATATTTTTCCCAGTATGTATTGATTTATGACAAATCATACCCTTATACAAACACATCAAAATTTGAAGACTACCCTCCAAAGTAATGGGAAATGAGAGCCTGCATTTGAGATTGGGTTTAGGTTTGCACCCAAATCCACATATAAAGATTGAAGAGCATCAATAAACCCTTCTATCTCTATGATGTCTTCAGGTGGACCATGTTACATATAAAGTGAGAAGGCATGTTTCCAAGGATATCCACAGATAATTCAAAGATTATCCAAAAGATAATACAGACACAGCCTGGAGGAAAAGATGTAGAACACCTGTGTTTGTAATAAGTACAGAAGAGGACTTTGCTCCTAGCTGGACCCAGCACTACAGTCATGAAATACAGTTCATTGCCATTTAGATATGGAGACTTATTGGAAGATCAGATTTTGCATATAATGCCGTAGTCTGAAAGCAGTGTAATTGCCACATGGTTAAATAAAAAGTTTAAGCAAAAGCCCCAATTTCTAGGTTACTATACAGACATAAAAATAATAATTTGGTGGGTTTGGACAGGGTATTTTTTCCCTTTCATTCAATTGGCTCTAAAGCAGTCTCAGCTTAAAAAATTAAATTTGACAGGTGATTAGTCCATAATGCAGTGCAATCACTTCTGGTATTTGAAGGAAAAATTGAAAACAGACTAGATGTTTAACTTTGAAATGTCTGCTTCAGATGTGATGGGCAGGAACTTCAGTTTCTTGGCATCAAGAGCTAGGTAACTTGCAGAACAGGTTGATCTCATGCCCACAGGCAAGACAGGCTAGGTGAGACCAGCTGTGAATATACAGCAGTAACCAGCATGGGTTTGCCTTTACCTACTGAGAAGTTTATTGCTGTTTCACTGTTTGGTAAGTGAAGTCACATCCTTCAGAACAAATAATGAAGTCCAAGTCTGCTTTTTTATTCTGTAGTAAGTTGTTCTTCTCCCCAAAATGCTTCTGTTAGCACAGAGTCTGAGATGAGCACACGACTCTGACTTGTAGCTTATATATGTGTTCCCAAACTGCTCCATTGTAAGTTCCATTGCATCTGAATTAAAAAGGGATGTGATGGAGGTAGCTATACAATTATTTCAGTTTTACTTTCAAGATCTCTTGCTGCTCAGGATTATTGCTCTTCTGGCTCTGAAATGCCCTCACTGCAATACAGAATTGACACAACAGCTTGTGAAGAGCCATCCCCCAGCACATCCCAGACTCTCTCTGTCTCTTTTTCTCATGAGCAAATGACTTTTGCACTCTGATTCTTGGTGGTAATTCACAGGGGAATTCCTCAGCACCGCCCATCTTTGTGAACAGTAAAATGCAGGGCGTTTGGATGTGGTGAGGAAGACAGGATGTCTTCTGGCAGAAGTACCAAACATGGTGCAGCGCAACATTCCTCTGCAGCAAGGACTGTTCACAGGGTAGGGGGTCACAAAAAGACCTGAGAGTATCTAGGTCTCCTGCTGCACTCCTGGACTACTTTTAAATGCCTCAGCCATGGATATTCATCTTCAGATTGGGAATTCATGGTTCAGATGCTAGGTGAATGTTCCCAGCCAAAGCAAAGGTATAGTCATGGATGTGGCCCAGTTATCTTCATGAAGCATGAGGTGGGCTGTTGGGGAAAGTAGCGGGTGCTTTCCGCTGCCAAAGCTTCCAATGAAGCAACGTAAAGTTGTTTTCAATGTAAAGTCATCCATCAGCAGCATCTCTGGAGCTGTTCAGGTTAGGGAAGCATTAGAAGGCATCCAGCACATGTGATACCCTTTGTCACACGGATGAAATCCATGGACTTGGAGAGAGAGCTCAACAGTAACAACACACCTTATCTTTCAAATAGTAGAGCTCTTATCTTTCCAGACATTCAGAAGGTGGATTTGGTTTTCACTTCTCAGAGTTTTGTGATTTTCCTCTCTTTTCAATGGTAAACACTCTGGGAGGGAGAAAAGAGCTTTTCACTATGCAGGTACCAATTCCAGGTATTTCAGTGGAAATATTTCTTTCAGTGCTTCAGTGGAAAATCCCCAATCCACGCTGTGTTGTCTGTGCAACAGGCTAAAAGAAGCCAGCAGTCTCCAACGCTCTCCTGGAGCAACTGCATTGCTCTGCATGGAAATAGTCTCTATCTATAGAGAATTCCTCACTGCATAGACAAGAGAGTATTTAATGTTTGGTGTAAGTTTTTAACTTAGCGACAATCTGGATATAGTTAACAGCCTGGGAAAAGTCAGAGGGTTTTTTTTTTCCCCTTGCCAACTTTCACTAGTAAACACTGATAACACTAAGGGCCTCTCTTATCATTTGTGTTTTGACAAACCCATTTTCTGTGCTCCTCAAACACTGCTTCTGAGTTGTTAACTCATCTCAGGCAGCTGACGCAACAACAGTAGGGAAAAGATAAACATACTGACACTCTCTGCCAAGGTAAATCTCTTCTGTCTCCTCAGGTCTAGCCCCTACCCAAGCACCAGCTTATACCTCCAGCCCCCTATGCAGCTCTGTTTTCAGCTGAAGGGTGCAGAGGAAGCCCAGCTGCAGAGCATGCAAGAACATATTCAGAATGTAAAATTAGAGGTGCTCTTCTACTAATCAGCTACCAGGAGAGAGTATTTCCCCAGAGAGGGGAACTGAACCTCTGCCCTCATCACTAATAGTGAGATGAGTCAATAAAACCTTATTCAACATAGGCTGGACTCTGTAAGCAGAGGTTCATCCATATATGGCATTTCCACCCCCCATGGCTGGCAGGAACTGGGGTGCTGTCAAAAGGCTTTACAGTGCTTAGAAAGAGAGAAGGAGAGGTAGACTAGGCTTTGCTTGGCCATGGTTACAAACACCAGATCTAAATAATCTACATACCTTACCTGTAAGGGAGGAGTTTCCTGACAGAAGCAGTAGCAGATTTTGCTCATGTCTAGACCCCAAGGTACCCAACCAATGCCTGAGTCCCAACCATCTCAACGAGAAAACATAAATTAACCTCATTTGCCAGCCGGACCTGTCCTACTGTGCCCTTGCAGGGGACATTGTACCTCAAGCAGATTGATGCTTCTATTAGACAGATGGGAAGTGAGGGGACAGTCTGATGAGCTCTTTAACTTTTACCGACTTCCCTACACCAGTCTCTTAGCTATTTTAATTCCTGTTTGAAGGCAATAAAGGGAGGGCTCTTAGCTCACCAGGCTCATCTGAAATGTCTCTGTGAAGTGACTGAGACTCTCTCTTAATATTGTCTGTGACTACAGGTTCTGGCGGATAGTTTCTGACTATCATGGGTCTTGGGATTCATTCTTTTAGTAAATGCGTGTGTATTTCCTGGATATTTTTTGTGTGCTTGTTCTGTCTCTAGCACAACAGACAGACAGAATGCTGTTACAATTTTGCTAGGCCAAAGTATTCTTGGCTGGATTCCCCAGATGAGTAATGTGGTGATAACTTAGTGGTGTTTCCTCACTACTCCAGTGCTAAGCAAGGAGGGAAAATTAGAGGGATTGATGAAGTGGTAGAGGAAGAGGAAAGTCAGACAACGTCAGAGTTGGACAAATATCAACAGCAAGGAAGACTTTTGGTAGGAGTTTCCCTTGAGTAACATCAGCTGGGCTCATCCTTGATTCTGAGAAGTTATAAACAAAGGAGGAGAGAAAAACAGCTTGGCAGACAGACATGTCCAGACTTTTTTTCCTTTTTACAAATACCATTAAATAATTGGGAGTGCAAAAGCAGCTCAGAGACAAGATTTTAAAGGAGGCTGGGGATGGAGAGAAACTGCAAGGTAAACAGGACAGTTTCTATCTTCCCCCTACCTCCAGCCTGTGTGCAAGGAAAGATAACAGCAGCAGGAGAAAGCAAAGTCTGCCATGGAATTTAGCTCTTCTTTTTTCCCTTGTAACAGGGAGAGAGGGAGAGGCTGCATGTGCTTCTGAGGCATCTCTGTCTGCTTTGAACCTTATCAACAGGGACTGTGCAATGCAGTTTCTCTTTCTCCCTCTCTTCTTCTAACTTTTGAAGCAAAACACTTACGTGCAAGGAATGTCGGAGCATCTGACAGCCAGGAAGGTAGAGGAGAAAGCCAAGGAGTGGGGAGGAGGGGGCTGTTGGTTCTCCTCCTCGTTTTTCTGTATTTTCTTTCCCTGTTTTCGTTCTTTGATTAAAGAAAGGAGGAAAGAGTGTAGCGATGTCTTCCCTACCCCTCCCTTAACAAGTCTCAAGAGCATGGCCTGTGTTGAGTAAAGCAGATTGTTAAGGGAAAATGGCTGTCAATGGGATCTCAAAGATGCGATGCTTTTTTTAGGAATAAAGGAAAGAGAAAAGGCCTCTTGTCACGGCTGCTTGCTGTTGATGAAATGTTTTGCCAGTGTGAGACCTACAGGGAATCTAGGGGTATGCTGAATCTGTTGATTTCCCACCGTCCCCTTAGAAGAGATCACTTGCCATGCACTTTTGCAAGTCCATATATGCATCACTACGCAATGTTTTTCAGGTTTATATATTCTACTAACAAGCATTTGGATATTTGGATAGGTTCCTTAATGTGGCAAATAGGTGTAAAATAGGTAAGGAAGGAAAGGCCAGGGTTTTCAGGGAAGCCATAGGATGGTGTGCACATCTGAAAGGCCGGCCAAAAATTGGACATTTTCTACAGAAAATCTGGTCCAGCACTTTTGTTAAAGGAAGAATCCTTGGTAGCTTTCACTGTGCCCTGGCAGCGGTGGAATGAGTTAGGCAGAGGTTCAAAACAAAATCCCAGACCCAGACTTGGAAGAAGCTTGGAGCAAGATCTGAGCTTTTGCAGATGGTCCCTCTATTTATAATGAGGTCAATCGGAACAGCTGATCTCAATACCCTTGAACTGCTGGAGGGGAGCATGAATTTGAGCCCATGAATATGGAATCATCTGGACTGTGTGGTGGTCTCTGCCAATATCTTTTCTTTGCTGGCAGGTTTGGTGGGTCCCAGCTGTACTGCTGAGTGTCCTTTAGAAGATGTTTCAGGTATAAACCTCAAGAAAAGCAGCTCTTCTGGACAGCCTTCCTTCTCCCAGGTGCTTTGCAATTCATGTTTCTTTACAGGGCAATCACAAAAGATAAAAGAGGTAAATGGCCTGTTGGGCACCTCTTATTCAATGACAATGAAGGGCTGAGAAGCATTGGAAGGACTGTCCTTTCTTGAAGCTCAATTTCCACATGTGAGACACTCCTCAACGGAAAGTGTATCTCTTCTGAGTTCAGCCAAGCTCAGGGTCACCAAAAATCCCAGACATATGATTCTGGTCCCCTTTTAACATGACAGATCATTCTGCTCAGGAATTGCTACATCCTGCTGTGGCAGGGGGGTTGGACTAGATGATCTTTCGAGGTCCCTTCCAATTCCTAATGATTCTATGATTCTATGATAATAATGAGGAAGGCATAAAAGATCTCAGAGTTAAATGAAGATTGTATCTGTTTAACTGGAGTCAAGTTGCCAGCACCAGAGGTCCTACAGGTCAGCTGCTACGTAACGAGACTGAGCATCCAATCTAGTTTATCAGCCACCTCATGAAAGATGACAAAATCTAATACTGGACTTGCACTGCTGTTAGTAAAAAGCAGCGCGTGCATATTATAGATAAGACAAGGTAGAAGGAATTTGGAAGATGAGGAGTATTACTTCCACTAAAATAATGCAGCCCTGGAAAGTTACTGTCTTTTCCAGCAAAAAAGAAGAAAAGGGAAGCAAACTCACAGCCAAGACATCATCCGCCAGCAGGTTAGTGAAAAGATATAGACATGTCATGGGTTTTGAGGGTTTGAAGGTGGGTAGAAAAGCTGCTTCAGAGCAAGGGAATTGGAAGGTAGCTATAGAGAGCCCTATTGGGTAGCACTTGCTATGGATGTATACAAACAGGTGGCTGCTTTTTTTCCTGCAAGAAGGAATGAGAAGTGTTTTCAATCCTTCAGTGGGTACTAGGCTCCTGTTGGGTCATTTGGAGCCTATTTATGGTGTTGCTTATACTGTATCACAGCTTTCAGTCAATCTGTGTCCCCAAATGCTGTTCACAGTAAAAAACTAAATCGAAAAGCAGAGGGTGTTTGGAGTGATGAAGAGGGAGGGCATGGACTGTGTGGTATGTTCAGCTGTGAGGCAGACAGAAATGTAGGGAAGCGGGAATCTGGGAGGAGAAGGACCGGATCAAATGAAGGTATATCGGGAGACCAGATGTTAGGCCAAGACAATGCTGGGAACAACGCCAGTCCAAGTCTCAGCCAGAAGCTCATCTCAGTTTTCAAGAGGACCCCACTTCTCCACTCTGCTTTTTCAACTGGCTCTGCTGCCTTGCGCAGGTCTCCAATTGCTGCTGTTTTATTCAGCTGTTCAGACACATGCATCTGGACTCGGCCTTTGCTGTTAATGATTTGCAGTAGCACAGATGGCTCCTGCTCAGACTGGTACTAATTGGGCTAATGCCTTGCTCAGCTGCTGTCCCAGCCCTCCCCATGCTGTGTGCACTGCCTTGAGGCACAGGACTTTTCACTGGATCTGAAACATCCACTTCAGAGCAGCAGCCACCAGAGAGCCAGGGTGATCAGATGTCCATAGAATCATAGAATCACTATGGATTGGAAGGGACCTCGAAAGATCATCTAGTCCAATCCTCCTGCAACAGCAGGATCACCTAAACCAAGTCACACAGGAACTCATCCAGGCGGGTTTTGAATATCTCCAGTGAAGGAGACTCCACAACCACCCTGTGCAACCTGTTCCAGTGCTCCGTCACCTTCACTGTGAAGAAGTTCCTTCTCAGGCTGATGCTTGCTTGGTCACTCCTGGAAGGCTTCAGCTAGCACAAATGCTCATCTCCTTGGGATCAGGGCAGTCTATGGTCCTCAAGTTTGCAGGTGGCAGAGGAGGTTGCTGCATCTTCTCTGTGCTCACTGCCAGGCTTACCTTTCTGTCTCCAGGACCCGCCTCTGGCTGTAGAAGAAGGGTAAAGTCCTTTCCACACTGAGCCCAGACTTCCAACTTCACTGTTTACTTGGCTGCTTTTTTCTTGCAGGAGGGGTGTAATGGTGTAGTACTCTTCATCACTCCAAACAGAGAATTGAAAACCAGGAAGGGTGATCAACAGTCTTGTATAAAGAAAAATACAGGTGCTAGAAAAGTCCTTCAAAGATGGAAAAGGTTACAAAGTCTCCTACAGATAAATTCAGGATGGCAGTCAGGAGGTTCTGAACTTTAGATCTACCATATTATGGCACCACCTCCTTTTTTAAATAGGTGGTGAGGCCAAAGTCCTACAGACGTGTTGTATAACTTGGTGCTTGCATTAACAGTAGTCTAGGGCTCAATAATTCAGGAAGACCTTTCTAGTTAAAATTCTCTGAAAATTAACAGTGTGTTAGGAAGCTCCAATAATATCTTACTGTGAATACCTAGATCACGTGACATTCAGATTGGCTTGGGTTCCACCACACCTTGCAGGGCCTCCACAGAGCAGCAGCTGGGTAAATGCTGCAGTTAGCATCACTGCTTGGAGGTTTGGCTGTGAGCCAGGCTGGCTTTTACCTGGACGTAAGTTGGCTGCACAACAGACCAAACCATGTCCATTAAGGTGCACTTGGTATGTTTGCTAGCACAGCAGCTGTGTCTTGTGGCCCTGGATACCTGAAACAGAAGACTTTAAAAGTCTTCTTTAAAAGCCAGACATACTGTTATTGTAAACTCAGCAGCACTCCAGGTGCACCTAGGCAGGACGCACCTGCTAAGCCCAGTGCAGTGATTTTTAAAAGACTGCTAGATTTTGCTTGTGCTAAAACCCATTTGTTCCTTTACATTTACTTCTCCCAGTAAGCCAAGGGCAAACAGAAATAATACACAGGATCGTGTAATTGTTGTAACACATAATCAGTGTCCAAAAGTAACATGTGCAACAGATTTTCTCAGGAAGTGAAGGTACAAAGTCACCCCTTAAATGACTTGGCTTTAGGTGAATTGAAACACTGAATTAACGTGACGTCAGGCACCTCAGAATGGCTGTAAATCTATAAAAATAAATAAAAAAGGTAGAATTCCTGTGGGACCAGTAGAGAACAAACATACCAGATCCAGTGTTATCCATGACTACGCATAACTTAGCTAATACTTACCTTGCTAGCAGCCATATGTGAAAACATATATTTTCCACAAGTATTTCAGAATTTGATCCCAGGTGATATCTTGGCATTTGTGGTGAAAATCATTGTTTACCAAAAAAAATGTCCCCAGGACAGCAACAGGGAAACAAGCTTTCTGTTTGCAGAGAGTGGAAACAGGATACAGAAGCAAACACCAGGGACACTATTCACTACACAAACAAGCTTCCCTTCCAACACCTTGAAAGATGTGGGAGAAGTAACACATGGCAACACAACTCATAATAATACTGCTTACTACAGTGCTTTTTGCTGGGAAAATAAAATGAACATGTTAAATGTTTGTTTTGCTCTTTTTATCAAATTACCTGTTGCTTATTGACTGTTCTGAGCTGCACCAAAGACAAAAGCCTTCCCTATA
This sequence comes from Rhinopomastus cyanomelas, assembly GCA_013400115.1. Taxonomy (NCBI): domain Eukaryota; kingdom Metazoa; phylum Chordata; class Aves; order Bucerotiformes; family Rhinopomastidae; genus Rhinopomastus; species Rhinopomastus cyanomelas. Next base: position 84,890 of record VXBP01001534.1, read on the forward strand.
CAGTGTAAACAGTGAAGCATCTGCCATAACAAACTGGTCTCTTACCTAAGGGTGAAGTCTGGGGACAGAGTCAGGTGGGGCAAAGAGAATAGAGACCAGAGGAGAAGACCAGGGCACAGTGACGGCAGTGGAAGCATGGGAAGGCTGGAGAGAGCTCTGAGCAATGCTGTGAAATATTCTGCCTCTTTCTGCTCCTCTGCTCTCTTCAAAATAGATAACAAAACCAGAGCAGTCCTACTGGATGGGTCAAATGAGCTTTTGAGTTCTCCCTTTCCCTGGAATCAACGAGCCTGCCGTGTGGGTAATTAGTCTGCCAGTCTCATCCCAGTAGCGCTGTCTTTAGAGTGTGACATAGTCAAAGAGGTCACAAGCTCATTCTTTCCCCCATCCTCCCTTTACCTTTTTTTATTATGTGTGCCTATTCTTATGTTTTTTTAATAATGCCCTCCTCCAGCACAAATTGACTCTGGTGGTAATTTGTCATGTCACCATCAGTTAAATTTTGAACAAAGTTGTGGAAGATTCATGGGGGAGTAAAAGCACTGCATCTTTTATGCATTTCAGATGGTAAAGGATAAATCAAAAGGCCCAGGGACCTGTTTGCAGGGAGACAACAAGAAAAAACCCAAAAAGCACAGTGAGTAAACTTAGACTGTGTGTCTGCCTGATGCTGCACTGACAAGTCTTGGATTTACTCTTTAACTGCTCAGTGACATATTGCCTTTATGTCAGGGTGAATGCAGATGATAAAACAGATTTGAGAGAAATCCCGCACAGAGGCTCCTCCCGTCACACTCCTCTTCCTCACTCCTAAGTCAGGGTGAAAGTTAAACCTTATATTGAATGGGAAAAAGGCTTCATGCTGATAAAGAAATGATTAGGGTTAGAACCTGATGTTACAACTGCTTAAAGTCATCATTTTAGACCTTGGAGGAAATTACCTCTCTTGGATGATTTTGGCTTTTTGATGGGACAGAGTCTAGTTGGAGGCCTGTATCTAGTAGAGTGCCCCAGGGATCGGTGCTGGGACCAGTCCTGTTCAATCTATTCATTGATGACTTGGATGAGGGATTAGGGTGCACTGTCAGCAAGTTTGCTGATGACACAAAGCTGGGTGGTGTCACCGACACCCCAGCAGACTGTGCTGCCATTCAGCGAGACCTGGACAGGCTGGAGAACTGGGCAGGGAGAAATTTAATGAGGTATAACAAGAGTAAGTGCAGAGTCTTGCATCTGGGCAAGAACAACCCCAGGTACCAGTATAGACTGAGGACTGACCTGTTGGAGAGCAGTGTAGGAGATGATCATGAGCCAGCAATGTGCTCTTGTGGCCAAGAGGGCCAACAGCATCCTGGGGTGGATCAGAACAGGCGTGGTTAGCAGATTGAGAGTCGTTCTACTCTGCCCTAGTGAGACCACATCTGGAGTACTGTGTCCAGTTCTGGACCCCTCAGTTCAAGAGGGAGGTGGAGCTGCTTGAAGGATTCCAGCGTAGGGCAACGAGGATGATGAAGGAATTGGAGCACCTCCCTTATGAGGAGAGGTTGAAAGAGCTGGGTCTCTTTAGCTCGGAGAAGAGGAGACTGAGGGGTGACCTCATTAATGTCTATAAATATTTGAGGGGTGGGTGTCAGGAGGATGGATCCAGGCTCTTCTCAATGTCATGTAGTGATAGGACGAGGGGCAATGGGTGTAGCTGGAACATATGAGGTTCCACATAAATATGAGAAGGAACTTCTTCCCAATGAGGATGACAGAGCACTGGAACAGGCTGCCCAGGGGAGTTGTGGAGTCTCCTTCTCTGGAGATGTGGAGACCCACCCGGATGTGTTCCTGTGTGACTTGGTCTAGATGATCCTGCTGTGGCAGGGGGATTGGACTAGATGATCTTTCAAGGTCCCTTGCAATCCCTAATGATTCTATTGATTCTATGATTAAGGATCTGGAGTAAATTTGGGTGAAACTGAGATTCAAGCTCTTTCTGCAAGCCTCCTGCTCTGTTCCTGCCTGTTCTGCCTTGAAGGTTTGAAAACATTTTAAAACTGAGCAGGTAAGTCCCATCAGAGATGAATGGGAACTTGTTGAGCAGTTTCTTAAAGCTCGCCTTTGCAGCCTGATGGTGATGCCTTTCCCTCCAAACCTGAGCTGATGCTCACCTTCTCACTACCATTTGCCCAAAGCCTCCAGTCCCTGTGGCCTCACTCTGCTGTTACAGTGCAAAGGATGTTAATCAAGTGTGAAGGGAAGGGAGACTAGACAGGTGCTGCCAGCAGGACATTTGACAGGCAGGTCTGCATGTATGGCCTGCCTCTATACCCATACTGGCATTGTACTAAGTCTGCCTCTGAGACCCTCCTCATCTCCAGCTGATTTTATGTTACAGGCACAAGCCATAATATCTTCTCTATTTTCTTTTTTTTCTTAAATGCATGATCGATCTGTTTTAAAAGTACACACAACTATATGGTAGGAGAGATTAAACAGCAGCATAGAAAAATATCTGTGGGGAAATCTGATGATACCCTTTTAGGGGGGTTTTCTTGTTGAGAGTCAGCCTGCATATTCCCACACTGTACTTGAAGGTCAGTCATTGTCTAATGCTGCTTCCTACAACAAAATTGAGAGGAGTATGATGAGATCTCAGAGTCACAAGAGAGCTCATTTGTTCAGCAAATCCAGCCATGACCCTTTCTAATGTTTTCTTTTCCTTCTCTCCCTGTCTTCTGCTGGCTTGTTTTTAGCTGAATGATTCTGCTAAAACCTCCCTATCAATATTCAGGGATGATTTCCGAGGTTTGGGTAAAGTCTATCAAATCCAACAGAGACCAAAGTGCAGGGTGTATTTGCAGAGTTTAAACAGCTATCACAGTCTACAGCATCAAAGACTTTTGGTTGGTTCTGCTTCTTTGTTGGTGGGAAAGGTGCCATTGTGTATTTATTTTACCAAGTAAAGCTTATGTGCAAAACTCAAAGCTGGGTTCAGCTCTGCAAATGCTGGCACTGTAATTTGTCTGCAGGAGTTGGGAGCAGCCACAGCAAAAGCCAGCATGCTCTGCTGTTGCCTGGACTCACTCCTGATACCGGTTCAGGTGCTGATAGAGAATGGACCCTGCAGAGAACTAAAAGTGCTCTGGTTGCAGGTTTCCTTACCAGTCTCTTCCCCACGTGAAAGGCAGAGCTCGAGCTTTTAAATGTATTTATACACACATGGACAGGGAATCTGCTTGCGCATGCACAGCCTTTGAACACCACAAAACTTCAGAAGACTTTAAATTCACAGCTTTGTAATGTTTCATGATTGTTCTCCGAGCAATATTTCTTCTTGCCTTCTGCTTAATGGATTATCAAGGCTAAGAGAGTAGCATGAACTTTCAGAAGATATACTTCAGTGCCCTTATAGCTGATCTGGAGATGTGGCTCATTGTATTGTATTATACGACCAGGGACGGTAACCCAAAGATGCCAGGAAGGGCTGCAGGCTAAGCCAGCTAAGCAAAGGTTCTTTTCAGACATTTTATTCACACCAGGGATGGCATTAATAGTGACATTCATTTTGTAGTTTTATTTAATTTCCAGGGGTTGTGCAAAATAACTGCCATGTAGCTTTCTCTGAAAAGTGTCAGCTGGCTCTGAGTTTGGTCATAATGCCCACCTGCATGACAAATGGGGAGCAAAGGTTGCTCCAGGGGTTTTCCTCTTTTCCAGGCTGGGAGAAGCGGAGCTCCAGGACATGCTAGTGGCTGAGCTGGAGCACACTCATTCCTGCCTATGGAACTGGGCATAGGAGCATTTGAGGGAAGGCAAATCAAATGTTTCCATTCCTGCAGGTCACCCACACTCACTCCTCAGTGTGCACCTGACTCTGAAGGACATTGGGAAGTGCATAAACAGCCAAAATACAGAGTTGCACCAAGGTGGGGTTCTGAAGTTATTATTACCAGGTCAGGTTATATGCAGTGGGTCCAACTATCTAAATATATTTATGGAGATGAGGGGAATGAGAGTGCCAGGAAGGGGGGGATGGGTGGGAAAAATGGTTTTAGTAATTACAGTGAAGTGATAAAAAATTCCTGGAAACATGAATCCTGCTTTACACTGCCTCTCTCCTTCTCTCCTCACAAGTTTTATTAGTTTTTGCGAGGAAGAACTAGGGACGTTATTTATCTTTGGTCATTCTAGGATCAATCTGCAAATATACAAAGGCACTTAAAATCAGCATTTGCCAGCTGTTAAGCTCCATGTTGCACCCTGTTTTTTCAAGGCCTCAGGAAGATGCAAAACAGAGACACAGAAGAGATGGATTATTTTGGTGAGGCATTTAATAAATTGTTTGAAGAGAGCTGCTGCCCCCCATCCTGATCAGCTGTGTAGCTCTCTGTCAGCTGCATTTTAAAAGCAGGTAAGAGTGCAGACAAAGGGGAGAGAAAAAGACCACAGAAGGGGCAGACAGGATCAGAGTGGGTTTTTCCTCACTTCGCTTATTCGGATGGCTTGATAGAGATTGTTTTATTCACTGTGCTGTTTCACACCTTCTTTATTTACTTTTCCATATTTTTGCACCCTTCCTAATTCCACAGGTTGAAGATGGCTGTTTCCTGCAGCCAGCTATTACCTTCAGAGCATATAATCTGGGGATTCTCTGTGTTTGATATACTTGCCACATTGCTGTCCAATTCCCACGGTGTGCCTCAAATATTTATTTAAAAAAGAAAAAAAACCCCAACAAACATTCCTCCATCTATTTTCTCCACAACCTTTGCTGCTGAATCTTCTCACATCACCTTCCATGGGGATCTTGAGAGATGCTGATATTGTTTATTCATTTTTTTTGGGCAGCATCATTCTAACTGCCTCCAAAGAAGGAGCAAAGACATTTGAGAAAATAATTTGTAAATATTTATCATGGCTCTGCCCAGGTAGGCAGGCACAGACTTTACTCCAGAGCTGCGGTGTGCTGCCTGGGTGATAAACAATCATATCACACCCCAGGGTTTGCCACACTCTGGAGATCCAGCTCCTGTCTGCATTTTAGTTGCTTGGGGCTGCTCAGGTTTTTGCAGAGGACAGGGCAAAGATCCACTACAATAAAGGCATTATTAAGTGAGACTTACAAAGATATGCCAGGAACTCAGCTTCCTTACCTTAAACCAGGGGAGATAAAAGTGAGGAAGATGGCTCCATATTTGAATTGTTGTTAATTCATGAATGACTAAGTATAGAGCACCAAAATTAGATAATCCAAGCAATTTTCTTTTCTCGAATTTGAGTTTTCCCTTACTGCCAGACTGTAAAATATGCTTAGAAATTAGATTTGATATCAGCCATCTTGTATTGGCCAGGACAATTCTAGAAAATAGAATTAGAAGGAAGTCGTCTCAGTATTGGAAGGAAGTCTCCAGGACCCTATGCAATCCCAGATTTTAGGAATGGCACATGAAACAAGGGACTGTGTGTTTCTTGTCTGGGACACTGTATTTTCCTCTCCCATGCCTGCCAGGACACACACCGTGGTAGTGGGCTTGCTACCAGAAGAGGAGCATAAAACAGGTGGCTGACACTCCATCAGGCTGTGCTGCCATTCAGCGAGACCTGGAGAGGCTAGAGAGCTAGGGAGGAAGGAATTTGATGAAATTTAACAAGGGCAAGTGTAGAGTCTTGCATCTGAGCAAGAACAGCCCCAGGTACCAGTATAGGTTGAGGACTGACCTGTTAGAAAGCAGTGTAGGAGAAAGGGACCTGGAGGTCCTGGTGGCCAGCAGGATGACCATGAGCCAGTAATGTGCCCTTGTGGCCAAAAAGGCCAACAGCATCCTGGGGTGGATCAGAAGTGGGTGGTTAGCAGATTGAGAGAGGCTCTCCCTGACCTATACTCTGCCCTGGTGAGATGGCATCTGCAATATTTTGTCCAGTTCTGGACTCCTCATTTCAATAAATCAGTTCAGCAAATCTGATGAGGATATAGAGGATAGAGAACCCACACTGAAAGTCCAGGTAAAGTCTCATAAAGCCAGGAAAGTTTCTAGTGCTAAGATGACCTCCTCTACAAAGAGGAGACGGGTCCTGGTTATTGGAGACTCGCTCCTGAAAGGGACTGAGGGCCCAATATGCAGAGCTGACTCCCATCATAGGGAAGTCTGCAGTTTACCAGGAGCCCGAATCAGGGACATCACTAGGTTGCTCCCTAACCCGGTGAGATCAGCTGACTATGACCCACTGCTGATCGTCCAAACAAGTGGGGAGGAAGCTGTATTCAACAGTCTTAGGAGAATGAAGAAAGACCTTAGGGCATTAGGACTTTCTGTGAGGGACTCTGGGGCACAATTGTCTTCTGTTCATTATTTTCTTTTTGGGGTGAGACCATGGGCCAGAATAGAAGGCTGGGGACTGACCTGTTGGAGTGTAGTGTAGGGGAAAGGGACTTGGGGTCCTGGTGGACAACAAGATGACTATGAGCCAGCAATGTGCTCTTGTGGCCAAGAGGGCCAACAGCATCCTGGGGTGGATTAGAAGAGGGGTGGTTAGCAGATCAAGAGAGGTTCTTCTCCCCCTCTACTCTGCCCTGCTGAGACCACACCTGGAGTATTGTGTCCAGTTCTTGGCTCCTCAGTTCAAGAGGGATGTGGAGCTTCTGGAGAGAGTCCAGCATAGGGCAACAAAGATGATGAAGTGGAACACCTCTCTTATGAGGAGAGGCTGAGGGAGCTGGGTCTCTTTGGCTCGGAGAAGAGGAGACTGAGGGGTGACCTCATTAATGTCTACAAATATTGGAGGGGTGGGTGTCAGGAGGATGGAGCTGGGCTATTCTTGGTGTCATGTAGTGATAGAACGAGGGGCAAAGGTTGTGAGCTGGAACATAAAAGGTTCCACATCAACCTGAGAAGGAACATGTCTGGCATGGGCAGCATATAACCTTCGTTCAGAGAAGTTCCTCTGTGGTAGTTTAAATCCCATTTACAAAACAGATCTGAACCCACGGGGCATCCACCATACATCTTGCTGGTATCAAAGAGAAAAAAGAATATAGAGAACCACCACTGCGGGTAACAGCGACCCTGTAGTTTCCATTAGCTATTGGCAATGTGTATGACATATACAGCAAAGGAGAGGATATTTAACAAATACACCACCACTGACTCTCTGTTTACTGCTGCAGGCAGGTAGTGCCTGACCACACAAGAACTGAACTTCCCTTCACTGCCCAGCTCCTATGTGAGGCTGGAGCTGCTGTGGGGCTGGCTCTTCTCCCCCTGCAGTGAGAGAGTGAAGCACATTCCACTGATGGAACACTCATGTCAAGTCCCTGCAAGAGGACAACCTCTATTTCTGAGTGGATGGGTGGATTTTATCTCTAGTCTTTAGAAGAACATCAGGGTATCTGTCAGAGATTTTCAGCTGATCTCTGTATTCTTGTTTCAATGCTATTACTTCCCCCCCCCCCCCCCCCCCCCCNCTTTATGCCAAATTATTTCACTGTTCTTGTTACCAGTATTTCCTACAGTTTCAAGGTGTGATAGTTTGGCATTGTGATGACCTATCACAAGACAAAGTTGGGCTGCTTATCAGTGAAAGGTACCTTGTCAGCTGGCTCAGGAGCAGCGTTATATTTAAACAGAAACAGATGAAAAGCCATAGGGAGCAGAAACCACTGCTGCAAAGGTATTAAAGAAGAGGCTGTTGCTTGAACAGGGAAATGGGGGGAGGTGAAGTTGGAGGCTCTGGAGTTGGCTGTGGGCTTAGTGTATAACTTATTCTGTCTAACACTTGCCATGAAATATCCTAACAATACTCAGGCACTAGTGGTAGCCAAGATATTATCACTTGGGGAGACAACAGAAATGGCCTTATCATTTTGACAACAGCTTTTTTCCCTTATTATCACTAAGTAACAATATCTCTATTTCACCGCCACTACTGAGCCATTGTTTTTTTGATAAATAGGGTTCTTTTTGTGATTTCTTTTCCCCCCACTTGTATTTTATCCTTTGTGTGTGCATGTGAGCAGATTTTAAAAAGCAGATGTTGCACCTGATGGTGCAGTATTAAAGACTACAATTCTTAGAAGCCCAAGCAGCTGTCTGAGGGGATAGCTACATGAATGTATAGCTTGCCTGGTGTCTAAGGGACCTGTGGTGCTCCCAGGCTCAAAGTAAGTCCCTCCTACCTATAGGGTTCCCTCATCTCTGAATAAGGAATGGGAATATATAAGAGCTGGAGTATAAAAGAGAGATAGGACCCATTTGTCAGAAGGAATGTTAAATAGCATTAAAATTGCCTATTACAAAATCTGCATGATTTGACATGTTGTTTGTCCTCTGATGGTTGTGTAAAGGGGGTGTTCTCCAGTATGGCTATATCTCTTATGAATGCAACAATTGCATTCTCTTTACTGTGCTCCCAGAATGCCTCAACTGGTCAGGCCACATCTCACCCTTTCTCCAGCCCCATTCCAGAGCTGAAAAGCTTACATGGACTGAGCTAGAATTAGACTAGGTGCATAAAGTTGATATCGTTCTATTAGATATGGTACAGTGACATCTGGACATATTCACATTTGAATCAGCTGAATATCTATTTTTTTCCATTTCTTTCTCATACCCATCCTCATGCTGTCTGAGCACTACTGTCTACATGACTTTCCACTATTGTTATGGATTATCATCTGCCTAGCCTATGAGTGCTCTCCCATTATCCACTCATCATCCACAGTGGCTCTGTCTGGATACTACTTTCTGCTGATACCATCAGCTGCCACTATCTATTCTATGCACAATACAGAACCCTTCTATCTGAGCCCATTGCTATGGTTACAGGCCTCCCGTGGGCAGTGGGATCAACAGGAGCCATAATTGAAGGTACTACTGTGGTATTTGCATAAAGACTCTCTACTTGCTACGGAATAGACATGATCTCCAAAATTACTCCCATGAGTTTGTCACCACCATTGCAAAAGTGCATGGGTGGTCTGGTACATCAGGACTCAGTTTATGCTTCCTTAGTTTGGATTTCTAGTGAAAACATTTCTTATGGAAGAGGAGGGAAAATTACCTTAGGATATGACACTACTTGCCTCCTTTAGACAAAAATTGTAAGAAGGAAGGTTAGTTTTCACTCTCCCCACCTCTGTATGCCTAGCTTCTCAGAGTACTTGAACTGGCAACATGCTAACTCCTTATTAGCCCCAAATATCCAGGCACCAGGGAAGTGACTCATTTATCATACACCTGCACCATCACTGCCTTTGCAGTACTAAATGATGTGCTCAAAACCTGAGACTAAATGGAGAGAAAATGTGACCAGCCTAACTACTATCAGGAAGTTACATGCTTACAATAATGTCACTGAAGGATTGAAGAGGAAGGCACAGGAAGTAAAGTAGGCTATTTTCCTCATCTATCTTATGTTTTTTCTTCAAACATAGGAGGTGCATAGTTAAATTAACCTCTACTCCTTTGATTCCTCTCCCCACCCTTTAAGACATATATTATGATTTGATGCAGGAGGATTTTTCATTAGAAGATATGAATAAGGATCTAATACAAGTCAGTCCAGGGTCTTTTGACAGGATTTTTAAACAGTGCCCCTTGTCTCCCTGATGCAGTCGCACACTATCTTGCTTCCATGCTGACCTCTCTGTCTTTCCTCATTAAAGAGCAAGTCCAGGCTGCTGAGGCCTCTTGCATTCTGGTGATCTTCACTGCTTTGTCTCATGCACAGTTACTCCTGCTGCTGACAGACAGCATCTCACCCCCAGTAATTTCTGCACTGCATTAATTTCTCATTAATCTGCATCATGATTTATGTGTATGAAATGATGGAAAACTTCTAGAGAAACACTTCTTATTTGCCCTACTGGCTTTTCTCCCTTGCCCTTTCACCTGCCTTCTTCAAAAGCAAATAGGCTTCTTCTCCCATGCTGCCTGTTTGCCGAGCATCATCTCTGTGGACAACCCATGTGAGGAGAAACAGGTTAAGCCTTGTGCTTTCTGGCTACTTTCCTTATAAATGCATTGAGCAAATAGAAGTTAAGAAGAATAAAGGCCCATTTTCTTTTTCTTAAGACTGTTAGCAGCCAGTCTCTAGGTCTGTCACTATGCTGTGGCTCTCACTGCTGTTGCAGCCCTGGAGGGTTGCTGCCAAAGCCTCCCTGGAGTCTGCAGGAGTTTCAGCAAGGAAATCTCCAGCCACCCTTCAGGGATCAACCACCACAGCAAGAGGGATGGTGACTCCTGGCAGTGCAGGGAACCAGGCCACAGGTGGATGAACTGTAGCTCACAGGACAGAGCACTGAGCTAGGGGCCAGCCAGCCCCTGTGTGAAGCTCAAGGACCACAGTCTGAATCTGCTGTCCTCTCGGTCTGGGTGTTAAGCTGAGAGATTGATCTCTGGTGGTTAAGCCGGGGATACTCACCACTATATTAATGAGGAATGTTGCTGGGCTCTTCGCCCACCTCTTGGATGCTGAGTTGCAGAACAGTCTGCATTTTCTTTCTTATCAGGCACCAGACCTTGCAGATACAAATGGAAGGGGTTTATCTCAGAGGGGAGAAAGAGTTCTGGGGCAGGAGTTGGCAGGACTCGTTCAGAGGACTTTAAAGTAGATTNGAGTGTGGGATAGTTGATGGACAAGCACCAGTGGACAGAGCTCCGATCTTAATTAAAACCGGGTTGCCTCTCACTGTCCTAGGGTGAAATCAAAGTGCTCAGGTCACTCCCTGAAATGCCTGTACACCAATGCCCGCAGCATGGGGAATAAGCAGGAAGAGTTAGAAATCTGTGTACAGTCAGGTGATAATGATTTGGTGGCAATTACAAAGACCTGGTGGGACAGCTCACATGACTGGAATGTGGTCACGGATGGCTATGTCCTTTTTAGGAGGGACAGGTCAGCAAGGCGGGGTGGAGGAGTAGCTCTCTACATGAGAGAGCAACTGGAATGTATTGAGTTCTGTCCAGGGGCAGATGAAGAGAGAGCTGAGATTTTGTGGGTGCAGATTAAGTGGCAGGCTGGCATGGGTGACATTGTTGTGGGTGTCTATTACAGCCCACCAGATAAGAATGAGGAAGTTGATGAGGTCTTCTACAGGCAGCTGAGAGCTGCCTCACAGCTACAGGCCCTGGTTCTCATGGGGGATTTTAACTACGCTGATATTTGCTGGAAGACCTACTCAACCAGCCACCCACAGTCCAGAAGGTTCCTTCAGTGCACTGGTGAAAATTTCCTGATTCAATTTGTGGAAGACCCCCATGGACTGCTGCTGGATCTTGTACTCACCCACAAGGAGGGTCTGGTTGAAGCAGTGAAGGTTGAGGGCAACCTTGGGTACAGTGACCATGAGATGGTGGAGTTGAGGGTCTCGTGTTGTAGGAACAGAATAGCTAGCAAAATCACAATCCTAGAATTCAGGAGGGCCAACTTTGGCCTTTTCAAGCAATTGATAGGGGAAATCCCATGGGACAGGGTACTGGCAGGGTAGATGGTTAACATTGAAAGACTAATTTTTTTAAGCACAAGAAAAGAGCATTTCAACAAGAAATAAGTCAAGGAACGGAGAAAGAAGACCTTTATGGTTAAGCAGAGAGCTGCCGGGCAAACTGAAGAGGAATAAGATAGCTATCGTCATGGAAGGAGGGGATGGCCACTTGGGGTTATTATAAGGCTCTGGTGAGAGAATGTAGGGATGCAACTAGAAAAGCCAAGGCCTCCTTGGAATTAAACCTTGCAAGAGAGGCCAAGGGCAACAAAAAGGGCTTCCTCAAATACATTTCAGGTAAAACTAAAACTATAGGCAATATAGGCACACTGCTGAATGAGGTGGGTGCCCTGGAGACAGAGCATACAGAGAAAGCAGAGATACTCAACACTTTCTTTGCCTCTGTCTATACTTCTGGTGGCTTTCTTGATATCAAGCCCCAGACTGCTGAGGCTCCAGAGGAAGTTGAGGCAAGAGAGGAGCCTGCCTTAGTTAATGAGTACTGGGTTAGGGATAAGTTGATTAAAATAGATGTACATAAATCCATGGGCCCAGACGGGATGCCCCCGTGCGTACTAAGGGAGATGGCAGAAGTCATTGCTAAGCCAATTTCCATCATATTTTCTAAGTCATTGGGCTCAGGAGAGCTGCCTAGGGACTGGAGGATAGCAAATGTTACCCCAAGGGCAAGAAGGAAGACCCAGGTAACTACAGACTGGTCAGCCTCACTTCCATCCCAGGAAAGGTGATGGAGCAATTTGTTCTAGAGGCTGTTTTCAGGCACATCAAGGACAGGAGGGTCATTAGGGACAGTCAGCATGGCTTTACAAAGGGAAAGTCATGCTTGACCAACCTGATAGCCTTTTATGAGGACATAAGCAAGTGGATAGATGATGGCAGAGGGGTAGATGTGGTCTATCTGGAGTTGAGTAAGGCATTTGACACAGTCTCACACAGCATCCTCACATCCAGACTGAGGCAGTGTGGTCTGGATGATCATGTAGTGAGGTAGATAGTGAACTGGCTGCAGGATAGAAGTCAGAGAGTAGTGGTCAATGGGACAGAGTCTAGTGGGAGGCCTGTATCTAGTGGAGTGCCCCAGGGGTCAGTGGTGGGACCAGACCAATTCAACCTATTCATTAATGATTTGGATGAGGGATTAGGGTGCACTGTCAGCAAGTTTGCTGATGACACAAAGCTGGGTGGTGTCACTGACACTCCTGCAGACTGTGTTGCCATTCAGCAAGACCTGGACAGGCTGGAGATCTGGGCAGGGAGAAATTTAATGAAGTGTAACAAGGGTAAGTGTAGATTCTTGCATCTGGGCAAGAACAACCCCAGGTACCAGTATAAGCTGGGGACTGACCTGTTGGAGAGCAGTGTAGGAGAAAGGGACCTCGGGGTCCTGGTGGACAGCAGGATGATCATGAGCCAGCAGTGTGTTCTTGTGGCCAAGAGGGCCAACAGCATCCTGGGGTGGTTAACAGATCAAAGGAGCTTCTTGTCTCCCTCTACTTTGCCCTGGTGAGATGGCATCTGCAATATTGTGTCCAGTTCTGGGCTCCTCAGTTCAAGAGGGATGTGTATCTGCTGGAGAGAGTCCAGCATAGGGCAACAAAGATGATGAAGGAAGTGGAGCACCTCCCTTATGAGGAGGGGCTGAGGGAGCTGGGTCTCTTTAGCTTGGAGGAGACTGAGGGGTGACCTCATTAATGTCTATAAATATTTGAAAGGTGGGTGTTAGGAGGATGGAGCCTGTCTCTTCTCAGTGTCATCTAGTGATAGGATGAGGGGTAATGGTTGTAGGCTGGAACTTAGGAGGTTCTACATAAATATGAGAAAGAACTTCTTCCCAGTGAGGATGACAGAGCACTGGAACAGGCTGCCCAGGGGAGTTGTGGAGTCTCCTTCACTGGAAATGTTTAAGACCTTCCTGGATGTGTTTTTATGTGGCTTAGTCTAGATGATCCTGCTGTGGCAGGGATATTAGACTAGATGATATTTCGAGGTCCTTTCCAATCCCTAATGATTGTATGATTCTATGATTCTATGATTTGAGGCCATATGCTATAATGCTCTTGTAGTCTTGTAGGGCAATGGGGGGATAAGCAAATCTGCACACTCGTACTTACCTCATGGAACTTACAGCCCTACATCAATTTTTTTTCCCTTCCATTTTCAGATGTATTTGTAAAAGGGAATAGAAAATTATTCAGTTTTAGTAGCTCGCCGATACTTTATGTGCCTCTCCAAAACTCCTAAATTCATAGTGTTGGAGGCTATAAAAAGAAATGGGATTTTCTCTTCTGGTTATTGGCACCCTACTCTGGCCCTTAAGAGAGTCGGAAAACACAAAGAGGTGGAAAGTATTTCATTAGAAGACAAGAGAAGAAAATGCTGAGTACACTGGGCAGCACTGAATAAATGCAACATCTAGTTACAGAGTCAGGGTGAAAGTGAAGAAAGGAGTCAGGCAGTATGGAAGAAGCAATGTGTGGATGTTGGTTACAAACTCCTTTTTGCTCTGCCTTGACACCTCTGCTGCATTGCTCAGTGAGGTCAATGGAAAAATTGCTATTGTCTTCCTGGCAGCACATTCAAATTTCACTCAATTAAGCCATGCTAAATTTCAGATAGGAATTCTCTTCACAACACAATAGGTTGGAATCATAAACATGATGATGGTCCCACCAAAAAAAAGAAGAAAGACTACCTGAACTTTTCCATTGGAGGAAGAGGCTTGATTTCAGGTGAGGTTTCGAAAAGATGATTTGTCTTCAATCTTTATTTCCATGGTCTCTTCCCAAATCATGATATTCACAAATTGAAGCAGATCTTCTCACATGTTGTGTGAAGCTGGTTCTAGCTCTCAGTCTGCCAAAGAGATGATTTACAAAAACAGTGGTGACCAGGACTAGCAATAAAGCTTAGTTGCTACTGCATGAATATGTAGAATACGTAGCCGAATATATAGTTACTCTGACAGCAACAGGGGCAAGTTGTTTCTTTGGGGGCTGGAGATAGAAGGGGGAATTTTCTCAGCTTTTTAACCATTGTTTTAGATTGATATTTAGAAGAACAATTTCTGTTTTGCCTGGAAGACAGGACAGTAAAAAAGAACTTTGCATAAAATTGTCTGATTCTACTTTGTTAATCTTTTAAATCTTTTGTATTTGGGTAGCATGGCTCAAAAGGGAAAATAAGAAATTGTGTCTATGTAAATAGAGCTTTTACAGAGAACACAAAAGCTTGGGGTGGAAAGAGGGTACAAATATTTTAATAGGTAACCTTTTATTCGGCAAAATATGTATTACTTCCTATTATGATAAACAGTTGGCATATTTGAGATGAAAATGTTTATACATATACATTACAATTACATATTCATTTGACTTTATATTACATACACAACTCAATTTGAATAAATGTCTGAAGCCAAAGGAATAAATTAGGATTGGTGCCGAGTGCTTTCTTTGCCCTTCCCCATTGTGTTTGCAAGATTTGCATTTTATAGTTGCACATTAACAAATATGCATATTTCATTATGGTTTTGGATTAAAAGGTTATCATCTCCGTTACCCATTAGTAATAAACAAACACAGGCTTTCCATGTGAATTTATCCCTGGCTCAGCTGTTTGCTGATTAGGTTGTTGTCGCTGGGTTTCCTTGTTTTCTCCTTGCGGAGAATCCCTAAAGCGGTTTCTAAAGTGCTTATTGTCCTCTGGGGAGCAGTGAATGGGATAAGGAGGTAGGATGAGAACAGGCAGAAGCATCCTAAGGTGATGAAAAGACAAGAAGGTCAGGCCAGGACCTTGGAACTTGGTTTGCGTTGGTGGTCCCCTAAGTAAAGGACTAGCGGCAAAAAAAGCCCCTTGGAAAACCTCGTTGGAGGCTGTGCAGGGTCAGATATCCCCAGAAACCTGCTAATGGGCAGGAAGCAATTAAGAAATCATCCAAGCATCCAAAACCATTACAGTTTCAAATCAGGCTGTTCCTCCTATGCTGGGGTAAGCCAAATACCATTAATCTGCACACATGGAGACCTCGGACCTGGCATGAGCTTGGAGCAGGAAAGAAGGCATCAGATTTTAACCAGCACCCACTGCTGTGATTCCCAGTGAGGTTATGTGTGTGGCATGCCTCTTCAGCATTGGGTGAACATCTGCTGGAACAAACTGTACTAAACCTAGCAGCTTGAAATCTCAGCAGCTCTCACTCCTTGACAACCTCATCACAGAATCTTCCTTCAACCTGTTTTGCCAAAAAAACCCCTTATTTATTAGTTCTGTATTTGCAGGCACTTGTAAGATGGAAATAGGACAGATCAGGGCTGAGGGATCCCTGGTTGTTTGGGCTGGGGCTCCAGCATTTCACAGTATCACAGTATCACAGTAATGATAAGGTTGGAAAAGACCTTAAAGATCATCCAGTCCAACCTAAATCCAAATAAACCAAGTAAACCTAACATCTCTCATCTAGATCATGCCACTCAGCACCTCATCCAGCCTAACCTTGAACACCTCCAGGGATGGCGACTCAACCACCTCTGTGGGCAGCCCATTCCAAAACCAGTCACTCTTTCAGTGAAAATCTTTTCCTAATGTCAAGTCTAAACCTCTGAGCCTCACCCCTGGTGGGCTCACTGACCAATTGTGACAAAAAACAGTCCTCAATACACTCTGCGAACCTTCTAGACTGCCTCCTCACTGCTGTGTTAAGATCCCAGCAAATATCTGGGAGATTGAAGTCACCTAAGAGAATTAAGGCAGGAGATTTTGAGATTTATCACCACTCTGGAGGAAACAGCACAGGTGCTGGGGGAGCTGGATTATGTGGGGACTTTGCATTTAGAATCTGGAAAATAGCAAGGAACTATTTCTATAGGCAGGAGGTACAGGAGGCTGCCCTGAGAAGTCTGCATCAGACAAAGGCTGTCACCTTTCAGAAAGGAGTGTCTGTTTCTTAAAACCAGGTGTTATTTGCCAAGCTGATGCTGCAGCTGGATTAGTGTCCCCTTGTAATAGAGCTGTGTGGGCCATAGGATTCCAGTCTTTGGCTCTAACTATTCTCCCCTTGTGAATGAATTCTATGTGTAAAAGTCAATGGAATTCTAATGGATATTTATTTTAGGTTTGTTGGATTTTCCTTCCCTTGTCTTTTAAAGACTACATTCTAAAATCAGTGAGTGTAAATGCCTCAAAAGAAACCATTTGGTTTTATTTTTCTTCTTCAGGGGAAAGAAAGTGAAAAGATTCAGTGTCTCTTCAGAAGAAGAAACAAAAATAGAGAATCCCAGTGGAGCTACCCACACTGCTCCTAGGATGCTACTTTTGGGCTCATCTGTTGTGCTTTACTGTTGTCATCTTGATGCTGCTGTCCTCTCTGCAGGCCCTTTGCTGTCCCAAATCAGCTTTCCAGGTAGTATCATGCGTATAATTGCCCAAAGCTGTCATTTGCTTCAGCCAGGTCTGAGTGCTCTTTACAGATGAACTTGAGGATCCCTTTCTAACTGCTAAAACAAACAGCCCTACAGCTGGTGTTTCTGAACAGATACCTCATGTTGGCACACCAGTCTGGTGTGCACTGTACAGAATTACACCCAGCTCATGGCACTTCCAGGTTCTCAGCTCAGTTCTCTGTGGAGAGAGAATGATCTCTCTGATTTACCCAGCAGCAGGGCAACCCCGCTCCTCATGTATATTCTGTTCATTAAACCACAGCCTGGCTATTTGCCTAAAATGCAGATTTTTATATTCTTAAATAGGGAAACATTGGATTTGTTTTCCTTCCTGATCCTCCCTGCATCTATCATGAGCATCCACCACTACCTCCCTGCTCTTGGTCTAGGTTGCAGTTCCAAGATGGGAATAAGTTCTGGGACAAGAAGTATTTCTCACCTGCTGCAGGAGCTGCTGATCTTGCTCAGAGGTGATGCTTTGATGAGCTGCTTGCTCTTTCCATCCACCCCTGCCATCCCATCTGGAAGCAGTTCTATGACGATAAGCTGATCAAGTCAAGGACAGATAAAGGTCAAGGTGATAGTAAAGCATGTTAATAAAATTCTCTCACTAAAATGGGGCATTATAATAATTCCAATACTCAGAACAAAGGTTGCAAGGAAGGTTGGAAATACCACAGTGAGAGATTGCCCCAGCAATTCAGATGGGATTAAGACCTTTTTGAATTCAGCTTCCTAAATCATTTCCAAATTGACGCTCACTGCCATCCGTCAGCACTGAAGGGTGTTTGTGGTGGCCTGTGGGAAGTCTATCAGAGTCCTCACATTGGGGCCCCACCACAAAATTGTCTCAAACACAGCTTCAGTATGTGCAGCTTTAGCAGAGAAATCTGTGCTCGAGCCGTCAGTCCTTGAAGGATTATTTTTTTGAAGCTACACTGCTAAGCTATTTGTGATGGTGATGTGATGTCTGTGATAGGTACACAGCAGTGTCCTACAAAATGGTCTGAAGGTGGCAATTCAGTTCACCTAGGCCACCAAACAATCATCAGATAATTGTAAATTTGAAGTGGAACTAAATAAGCTATGCATAGCTGCAAGGCTTCATTTTCAGCTACTAATCCTCTTAAATTATTGAGTCACCCTGTAAACTATTAGCTAAGTATTCTGAAGAAGAGACTCTGCTGTGTGTAGCCTCATGTAACTCTACAGACTTCAGGCAGAATCTAACTCCATATAGCTATAAATTGTTATACTCACAAAACATAACTAAACTTTAAGTGGGTGCTCAAAACTCGGGAGACGCTGTGTAAAACATTGCTGCAGCACTGCAATGCCAGATGCTTTCATGGAATAGAAATAGCTCAGTGGTCTGCACAAACAGATTATTTCTTTGGGCAGGTGTCTTCTAAAGATACCGTCTACTACTGATCCACAGAAATAAGAAATCTGTAGTCATTTGCTTCAGGAGTTGGCCATTCATAAAGGACTTTTCAGAGCTTTTGCACATGAATACCATAATGTTGGAGTTGGTCAAATCACCCAGTGAAAATGATTTCTGCAAATGGTTTAGGTCTTTTAGCAGTTGCCAGGTTATCTGCAAGCAGATTTTGAGTTTTACTAAAGCGCTGATTAATTGCACTTTTGCAACTGTTCAAACTATAGTGCAGCCAAATTTAAATTCTATTGCATCTACAAATTACTTGCAACAAGTAAGAGCTATTTCTGGTTTACTATTCATGCTGTACATGTGGTCATCTACACTCGTGCTTGGTGTTTCTACTGCTAGGATGGGTGGGAGGGATACACTAAAAGGAAAGAGTCCTTTTTTATTAAAAAAACTGTCTGGAGGTATGTAGAAGTGCTCAGCTAATCCATTGTGTGAGTAATAAATAGGAGTTGTTCAAAAAATCTTCAAGTACACTTCCAGAAGGAATACTCCCAGCTACTTAACAGCACCAGTGTCTCTGAAGCTCATTTATCCCCACTAATATTCTTGAAATAAACACTCGAGTGTTCATGAATAAACGTACCCTTTCTGACTGATGTGAATCCATTCGTGGCTATACATTATTCCGAATGAATACTGTAGTTCACTCTAATTTATACGAGGAAGGGGAAATTGATGAAGGAAATAATGAGATTTGGGGTAATGTAAGCACTGTCAGCAGTCTCATGAAAGACTATTGTAACATCTTCAGACTGAAAACCATTTTCTGAGGCTGAGTTGTGCATAGCTGACACAAGGCTGAATACATGCTGGTGCCTGTGTCTATCATACTTGGGGGTAATTAGTACTTAGTGTTTGTAGGCATGGATGTTCACGATAAACAAACCTGGTAGCAGCCAAGCTGGGTGGGAAGTGGTTGTTTAAGTGGCAACAGCGTACATTATTTTCCACTCACACTTTCACAAACATTTAATATTAAACCACCACTGGAGCATGTCAAGGTTAGTAACAAAACTACACATACAGACATAGAGACAGAAACAACCATTTCCCGAATCCCTAGTTTCAGGTATAGTAAATCTGGTATAAAACAGAAGTACAGTTTCCCATTATCAGATTGACAGTCTTATTAGCGATGACCTCTATTAAGTACTCTATTAAGCCCAAGATATACTTGAAAAGTTGGAATCCAGCTAACCCAGAACAAATCGGTGATGTTATCTCACATGCCCGGGATGCAACATTCCTCACTAAATGCCCCAGTCAAACTCTAAAGAAACACTAACACCCAAGTAATGGGACAACACATATGTCATATCAGGCAATGCATTGGAAAGCAGATATAGAATTATAGTTGTTTGTTGGAAGACACCTTCAAAATCATCAAGTCCATCTAATAAACTAACAGTACCAGGCCCATTACTAAACCATGTCACTCAGCTCCATATTTACAAGACTTTTAACACAACCAGGGATGGCAATTCAACCACTCCCCAGGAGATCCTGTTCCAAGGCCTCATGACCCTTTCAATAAAGAAGTTTTTCCTAATACCCAACCTAAATTTCTCCTGGTGCAACTTGCAGCCATTTCCTATCTCTTGTTACTTGTGAGAAGAGACCAACACCCACCTCTCTACAACCTCCTTTCAGGTAGTTGTAGACAGCAATAACATCTCTTACGACTGATCTTTTTCCAGGGTAAACAGCCCCAGAGCACCTCTTCTCGATAGTCTTCAACAACTTTGTTGCACTTAGTCAAAACTGCTCCAGCACCTCCACGTCCTTCTTGCATTGATGAATGAAGCTTTAATACTGTCCTTAATAGCACAGTAACAAAACGTTACAAACATGCTGAAACCTTCATGTTTTAGTTCCCAGAACACTGGGCACCAATTAATGTCACTGGCTTGCTGAGATCAGCCACTGACTGGACAGGCTCTCCTTAATTAGCCGTTTCCTCTCCCGAAGGGGAAAAAAAAAAGCCAGGCCTTTTTCAAACTTGAAAGCTAAAGCAGTTTTAATAATCATAGAATGCTTTAGGTTCGAGGGGACCTCAGAAATCCTCTAGTTCCAAACCCCTGCCGTAGACAGAGACACTTCTCACCAGACCAGGATGCCCAGAGCCGCATCTAACCCAGCCTTGAACACTTTCAGGGAGGGGGCACCCACAACCTCCCTGGGCAACCTGTTCCAGTCTCTCAGCATCCTCACGGAGAGGCACTCCTTCCTAATGCTTAATCTAAATCTCCCCTCTTTTAGTTTGAAACCGTTCCCCTTTGTTCTATCAATGATATTTCTCATAAAAAGTCTTTCCTGTAGGTCCCTTTCTGGTACTGGAAGCTGCTATAAGGCAGAACCTTCTCCGGGCTGAACAGCCCCAATTCTCCTCAGCCTGTCTTCACAGGAGAGGAGCTCTACTGACCCTCCTCTGGCCTTGCTCCAGCAGTTATAACACTGACAATATGCTCCTGAATCTATGGGGGCAGATGGATTACACCCTAGAGTACCGAGGGAGCTGGCAGATATGGTTACCAAGCCACTCTCCATAATCTTTCAACAATCTTGGTTAACTGGAGGTGTCCCAATGGATGGAGGCTGGCAGATGTGACCCTCATCGTCAAGAGGGGCCGGAAAGAGGATCCCAGCAACTACAGGCTCACCTTGGTGCCAGGGAAGTTTATGGAACAGATAATCTCGAGAGCCATCAAGGAACAATTAAAGGTCAACCAGGCAATCAGGCCCACTCAGCATGAGCTCATGAGAGGCAGGTCCACAGAATTCTATAATTCTATGAAAACAAACAGCAATAGGAGGGCGCAGAACTCTGAGCTCACTGCCCCGGGGGCAGCAGGAGAAAAAGGCTGTGCAGAAGAAAAGAACCAAAGCAAAGGAAGGAGGCTGAAGGGCAACCGAAGAGTAACGATGGCAACGAAGATACAGTACCACCAGCAATCACAGCATAACCCAGACAGGGTCACCAAGCCGCTCTGGTGCTTTATAGGAACCGCAGGGGCGGGCCAGGACTCCAGAGCCAGTAGAATAAGTGGGCGCCACGGGAGAAGCACACCATTGGCTGCCTGACCTATCAATCTTCCCCCTCAGCCCGCTCGCAGAGTGCGCTTAGGTCGGGCCCAGGGCGGAGGCGAAGGCAGCCTCAGGCTGCTCTTCGTGGTCTGATGCCGGGACGCTGGGCAGCAGGAGGTGGCGGGTGGCACCGCACGTTTCTGGGGATACCTTCACATGATGCTGTGGGGTGGTACAGTGCAGCTCCTGAGTGACCTGTGTGGAGTCAGACCATGACATGCTGTGCTCGTGCTGCAGAGGAGAGAAGGGTGTCCCACTGCTGCACGTCTGCTGCACAGGAGTGAAGGGTGTCCTGCTGCTACCTCACTGCTGCCACCCCTCTGCTGCCCCGGGGCACATCAAAACCACCGTGTTCTTCATTTTTACGGAGACTGTCACACCAAGAGCTTTTTTTCCTGTCTCTCCATCAGATACTTCAAATAAATCAGAGTTTCAAAAGACTCCAATCCTGTGTTTTAGGTATTAAAACAGGAGGGAGACATGAAATTGCCTCAGAAGTGCCAGGGACTGAACAGTCTGAATCTGGCCCGTCGGCTTTAACTTCATCCTGCCTGAATCCTCTGAGTGGGACAAGTAATGGAAAAATCTCTGTCCAACAGAACTGGCAACAGGAAAGTGCAAAATACAACAGGCAGGAGGAATTTCTTCATACGAACAAACATTTTCCCACATGCAGTCAGGCTGGGTAAGATAAAAAGGAAGGCAAGGTGTGGATAAGCATCAGTCTAATGGTAACAATGCAATGCTCTCAGATAGTGGAAAGATGTGACAACAAACAGTGAAAGGACAAGCAAGATAGTTCTAAGAAGGTGCAGTAATATATGGAGGATGATATGTCAGGAAAACATCTACGAAAGACAGGAGCTATTTCTGGGCTGCATAAAGTCAACAGGCTGCTCTGCAACCAAGTCCTTCTTTTGGGGACTTCAAAATGTTTTGCACTTATTTACACTAATCCCAAATGCTTTTCTCCCTTGCTTGATCACAGGAAATCAAGTTCAAAACACAAAAGACATACAATTGTGCAGCTTTTCTGCCACAGCATCCTTTTCACGTGAACCCTCTTGCCACTGGAAGGATGTCAGCCACAGCTCTACCTTTAGTTTTCATCAGGGTTACAATGATGTCATCATGGCAGTGCTATGCAAGGACAGCCATGGAGAATCTGTGAGCCCTGCTAGGCAGCTCTCCGTAAATACACAGTCAAAGGTTGACTACAATTGGATTTGCCCTTTTTCCTCTGTGTGTGATTTGTTCATTCAAGACACTTGTACAGTTTTTGCATTGGTGTAAAACTCCATCAGAAACCTCATCCCAGTAAATGTCCTGGTGGTACCACGAAAACTCAGTGTAAATGAAGTGGGTTATCAGTACCTGCACCATCTCTGGGTTTATGTTGTTCTTTATCATGGCTGTTTCTGACCACCTTTAAGTGGAACTTGCTAACAGAAGTGCGGAACTCTTTAGACTGCTTGGAACTTTTTGCCTGTTTCAGAGCACAAATCTCTGTTGATGGTAAGGCTTATTGGTCTTTAAGGATGGATTTTCTCTTTCTTTCTTTTTGCTGCCTCTCAGGTACTCAGGCTTTGAGAATAATATGTGCACCGCGGAGGAATACATATTCCAAAAATAATCCTTGCAGTGAGAAGATGTTTTTTCTCCCTTCCAATTTTTACCATTTAAAAAAATGACATTGAATTGTAACATGAACCTGTATAAGCTGTGATGGAGCAATGCTAATTTCCCATTTTCCCACATGTAGCAGGAGATACCAGGGTTTGCAATTGCATGCACACATTGAAACGATATGGCATAGGCCTGGCAGCTAGACCTGAAAACCATAAGGGGAAGGTGCAGGGGAGAAAATTAAAAAGCAGCCGCTGACAGGCTCATGTCCTGCTTTTTCTGCTTCGTTTTTCTGGAGTATATTGGGACAACCTTCGATATGTGCTCTGTTGACACATGTTGGCTGCCCAGGGTAGCTGTAATAGGCCCCTATGGGACATGTGTAATTGAGATATAGAGGCATTCTGCATATTAACAGTAAGTGCTTGTCCTGCTTTAAAAAAAAGTTGAAATAATGTCTCATCCTTTGCCCTTCCTTTTCTGCCTCTTGCCTCTGGGCAACTGCACTGATTGATTTGCTTGAAACTAAGTGGATGTGGAGGCTGGTGGCACAGAGCTGCTGGAGTGAAACAGGTGAATGGCTAAAGTGACAGTGGGCCACTGGAGGAGTTTAAAAGAGTGGTAAAGGCATCCAGTTGCCAGAATGACAGTTTAGTATCATATATCAGTTAATGCCATAATTAAAGGAATTTTATGATTTGGTGGAAGAAGATCCTGAACCCAGATGCCGTTTTCCCTTGATTTTTTTTCCACCAACCTGCTTTTTTCTATGTAACAAGAGTTATGCCATCACCTTTCCCCACCAGTCAGTGAACCACCTCCTTTTTATATCTAATCCCTTCCTAACCTGTTGTCCTTATTCCCATCTTATCCTCCACTTCTGGGACTTATGTCTAAGGTGGTATAATACCTTTCCTGAGATTTGACTCACTTATGCTGTCCAGATTCCATGAGTTTCCAGCACTTCTGTAATTACTAACCAGAAAGACAAGATCTCATACTGACAAGACCTTACTGCTGTTGCATTCCCAACTGAGAAATATAGAAGAGCAGAAAATGCAACACAGATGCATGGAGGCACGGCAGTGAGGAGGTAAACCTGCCATAACCAGGTGTCTTGGAATTAACATTTGAGTTGAAGCTTGAAGTTTGGGTGGAGGTTTGAGAAACTTTAGTCAACATCAGCTTATCCATGATTTTGTCAAAAGCTGGCTCCTGCCTTGCCTCTGCCTGTCTGGATATAATATCCAGTCCTATTTTAGGAATCTTTTGATCGCACACTACACTTTAGGACATTACAGCTCATCCAGGCATAGGTGTTTGCTGAGGATTGGTGTTTTCACACTAGGATTATTTAAGCTGTGAGACTCAGAAGTCTTCCCCAGTCTTCTGGGAAACTCAGTTTGCAAAGGCCTTGGACAAGGAGGAAACCTGCTTTGAGTGCCTTAAAAGGTCCCCTGCTCTGGGAGGTAGGGTGTGAACAGTTGTGTCCTTCCCACAGCGTGAGCAGAGCTACTGCTTGTTGTGGTACAACTCAGATATTCAGGCCTCAGTCTTCCAAATCCTCTTTTAGTCTTCTTTCTAGAAAACTGGCTTGCAGTTCCAAATTGCTTTTGACTTTTTCATTCTCATTTCTATCTTCTGTCAAAGCCAGACTAGAGTGTTGCTCTACACTCTATTTACAATGTCTCAAGGTCCAAGATGAGCTTTAATCTGTAGCCATATTGAGCTGGTGGCTTTGTGGGTTTTTTGGACTGTATTTGTCTGTCTTCATGCTTCCCTGTGAGCAGGGGCTGGCACCAAACCAAACCTCTCTCCAAGCACACTGAGTTCATATGTGAGTGACGAGGTCCAAACCTGCAGCTGTTCCAGACGAGATTGCCCAAAATGCCAGGCTGGGTGGAATCCCAATTCTAGCGTGGCATCTGAACCTCATATCAAGGGAAAGCAAAACAAAGCAAAACAAAGCAAAGCAACATCTTATTTCTTCAAAAATCCTTTGCAAGGAATAAAACCAGCTCTGCTTTCCAGGTACTCAGAGACTATTTCTGCTAGGCAATGTTTCTCTCTGCAGACTTTCATTTAAAAACAGCCCTTGCTTTCCTTCCCTCACTAGCCTCATTCACAACTCTAATCACCTATGAAAACATGGTGCATGCTTTTATGACCACCTTGAGTTTTCTAAGATCTGCCTAGGATGCTTAAAAACAGTCCTGACTCTTCTGGTCAGTCTTGTCTCCCAGATATAATGAGCACAGGAAACAGAGCTCTGATACAGCTGTGATGGTGGGCTCTTCCTGTGCGCTGAGTGCTCTTGCCTGGCCTCTTCAGACAACACTCTGGCTTGGCAGGACTTTTGCCAGGGATGAAAATGCACAATAAAGATGAGCAGTTTGGTGAGGGCATTTCTGGTTGGGCTCTGCTGGCTGCTGCAGCAACTACTGCTGCTTTCAACTCAGCCTGACTTTGGCTACTGTTCTTTCTGCTCCCATAATCTGCAAATTAAAACAGGAAGGTGGTGCAAGAGGGTGAGCAAGGATCCTCAGTGAAACTGGGGGAGCTTTGGATGTGCTTAGGTATGCAGATTGCTTGATCTCTGTCCAAAAGGTTGAAAGGTGTCCCTTTGCTGTTGGTGTTTCATGTATGTCATGGTGTTTGATGTTCTTAACAGAGCTACAGCTGCTTCAAGGCAGTACTGGCTATTTGCTCTGTGGGACTGCACAGTCTCCCTGGACATGTGACACGGCACTGACATGGCAGAACTGTTTAAATGTAATCTTGTGAGAGAGACTCTTCCCACGTACCCAGCAAGCTGCCTTTGCCTGGGGTGGGACCAAACTATCCTTCATATTCACCCCTCTGATATCTTGAGATGTGTTTTCTCACGCTCTTTGCAAGACCTCTCTTCTCATTTAAAGCCTGGTTGCCACTTTCCAGATTTTTGAGTGTAGCAGCACCTTTCTAGGATGCAGCAGCTCCCTGCCCTTGAGCAAACATCCGAGCAGCTTATGGCAGCACCCAGGCATTCACTCAGTTTGCCAGAAGTGCACGGTGAGGCCTTTAAATAACTTCTTCCAGAGTAACTTCCCTTGGGAGGCGAAGGATCAGTTCTACTCTCATTTCTTGAGTCTCCATAGTGTGGAGGACTCAAACACTTTTTTTTTTTTAGCCACAAGGTTGCTACTGCTGTGCTAAGTGCTGAGAACAATCATACCACAGCACAGTGTTGCAGTAGGCACGCTGAAAAGCTCTGTATTTTGTATCTGCAGCCACCTGAATCTTCCCAACCACCTGCACTGGCTCTTGGAGAGCAGCTGGCTCTCTCTGTTCTCTGGGGCAAAAGCAACTCCTTGACCATAAAGTGGAAAGAACACAAATTTTATTGAGAGTCTGAGGCTTCCTTCCAAATGTGTTGCCTTTGCTGCTTTCCAGTGTCCCTGCCCCCTCAAGGGTTCTCCGTGCTCATTGATAGCTGCTTACCAACTTCCTTAGGCTCCAACAGCTTGCAGCTCAGCCTTAGATAAGCAGCTGCCTCTTCTGGATTTTGGCCTTGGTCTGTGGATTGCCAGAGCAGGCATTCCTCCAGGGCCTCCTCACCTTCCCATCCAAATTAAACCTAAATGTGCGTTAAGTCTCTCCCCTGGGTTTCTTGTTCTTCTTTCTCTCAGTATTTACCTTCTTAAAATGCCTGCTAATGTCTTCAGGTACCTCCTCAGGTTTAAAGCAGCTCTGGCTCTGGGCCATGCTGCAGGCTGGCCTGGCAACTCTTGCAGCAAAGTGGCTTCTTATGCTTCAATATGGATTGTAACGAGGAGCCCCATCTTGACCAGGTCCATCCCCTGCCTGCTCTGCCTCCCAGACCACTACCTTGTTGCTGGACTAGGACAAAGCCTGCCAAAATGCAAGGCTGAATGAGCTGAGACCATCTTGTGGTCCCTGCTTTCCTGCTGGTTATCTTACCATCGCATCTTGTCTTTGTTTCTCATTTCTTTCTCCTCCTCATTTGCTGGCTTCTGCAGCAACAGAATGACAAAGGACTGCAAATCTCTCAGTGGCTCAAAGAGGGTACGACTAATCATTCAGTCCCTCAAACACCAAATACACAATAGATCATCAAATGGACCTAACAGGAGTCAGGATCAGTGCAAATGACAAGGGATATTCTTACGTAACAGGTCATTTGGCAATGAAGCTCCTTGCTCAGGGTTGTTGTGACTGCTATCAGATAGGTGGGCTTCAGAAGAAATCAGCTAAGGGCATGAAAGAGATGACATCTGCGTGAAAATGACTGGGGAATTATTAAGAGGAAATATCACATGTACTTACTGTTCATTACGCATCTCATTATTCTCATTGCTGGAGAACAGATGCTGGGGTAGGGGAAACTGAGCCAGCACAGCTATTCTTAGGCATTATCTCAACATCCTGAAGTGCTAAAGACACTAGCACACCTTCATTAGGTGACAACTGAAAAAGAAACCTGCGTTGTTGAAACTGGGTGTAATTGAAGTGTAATAGTCTTTCTACTTGCCTCAGAATAAACTTGGCCAAACTCAGCCTGCAGAGTACCCATTTCCAAACTGTTCCAACATCACTTAGTTATCAGCAGTGTCTGGTAGTCAGGAAGCTGTAAGGAGCCAGGGGAGCGTTGGACTTTCAGCAGTCAAACAGCAATGCAGCATTTCTTCTGGAACCAAAACCACATTTGTGTGCTAAGAAGAAAAAACCCAATGCTCTGAGTCTAAATGTAGCAGTGCCATCTGCTGACCTATGCAATAACAGGAGCAAAACCCTTTTAAAGTCAGGACCTACAGTGAACACTAACGGATTTGAGGTTGCATCAGCATCCCGGTCATCAGGGCATAAAAGGGTCAGAGCCTCAGTAGGTGTGAACTGGCAGGAATCTCCTGAAAAAGCATGTCATTTATGGCAGTGACCCCCCCCACCCCAAACATGTATCAGTGGCTGTGCATGCTGCATCACTGAAAGAATCCCTAGCAGCTCCAAAAACTCTTCCTTAAGAAGCATAGGGACTGGTATCCTGCAGTTTGTTCCAGGAGCTTTGCGCTGTTTAATTTGGCCACTGTTTTATCTTCTGTTTCAGACAGAACAAGGTGGGGTTTTTTGTTGTTGATGATGCTGCAGGTTAGTGCTTTAAGACATGCTAGGGAGAGGGGAAAGTGAGCATAGAGCAGGTTTTGACATCAGGCATCACTCAGGAAGCATTTTGGAGCAGAAATACAACCTGAAGCATTCCTCAGCCCATTTTCAAAGGAACATCCTCTGTCTTCAGATGAAAGACAAATCTGCCAGCTGGCAGTGAGGGCTGGTATCTGCCAACTCATCAATGGTTGAAGGTGATCCCCAACTGCTTGGAACCTTGCAAATTCTTTAACTGGTGCAGAAACTGAGTGAGACCTTTCTTCTTTCTTCTCCAGTTCCATCACCTGAATGGACCTTTCCATGGTACCATGATCATCTTCCACCTGCTTGGATGATTGTTTTGCTTTGTTTCTCAGAAGAAGTTCCCTTTTGTGGGCAGAGCTAAGATTATACTTCTGAGTCAGTGAGTGGAATCTACCCCGCTCCAAAAAACTGTTCTAGTTCTTTGAATTGCTGTTGTGGATAAAAGGACTAGAGACAGCTGGCTTACTCGCTTTTCTGTGGTATGCCTATTGCTTTAGGTCCATCAGGAAAGGAAAGGCAAGTGCAGATGGAACTTGCACCCATCAATCATTTGCTCTCTCTTTAGTAAAATGTACACAGTGCTGGGTGTACTCCTACTCCATTTTATGTACTCGTCACTTCAAGAAGCTCTGGCTGTGCAGGGGAACTACTTTAACAGAAGAGAGAGGCCCATTGCTAGACATCTGTAGCGCTAAACAAGTCTGAGAGGCAGTTTTTAGGATTCTTTCGGCCCAACTCATTGTCTCCTGTTTGGAGCAGTGGTCAAGACTGCTCTGCAGATGTGTCCATCTTTTATGGTCAAATTAAAGAAAGGCAGTTTCAGATCAACTTGTGTTCCCTACTCTGGACTTTCCTTCAGCCTTCTACTACCAACCTTCCTTTTTCTTCAGCCTTGGCACTAGGACAGCATGATGTGTTCAAGGGAAAATGCATCCAGTATAAATCCCTACAGCTTCTGTTCTTCATTTGTATCCCTAGGTTTCTTTTGACACCCCTGATGCAGTTGACACCTCCTCCTTTCCTCCTGCCCCCAGGCACAGTACCGTTTGCATCTAATGGGACCCTTTCCGGAGATGGAGGCTTTGCCCCACTGCCCTTTCTGTCAAAAAAGACACTTGGCCAGCTCTTCATGAAAAGCTCTTTATAAATTAACAGAGGCAGCCACAACAAACTTATTAAACCAATGTCCTTCTCGGCACTAATTCTGCCCAGCCTTTAAAAGCCCCTACAGGATGTTCTCAAATCCACTTGAAACAGTCTCTGCTGGAGGTCATAAAGGCATGTTCAACCACTTACTCTCACAAAGAGACCCACAGCCTCTTTGTTATCTGTAGAAAGGAGTAACTTTTGCTCCTGGGGTTTCAGGACAGTAGAGATGGCAACAGAGAGCCTCCCCACATGTGTCTCCCGTAGGCTGAACACTGCACACTGTATGGCTGCTTCGATGAAGGATGTTGCTGCTTTATCTGCTGGAAATGTGTCCTGCTTTCCTGGGAAATGGGACCAGCACTGTTGGAGCAGCAGCTTTGATTTTCACTGCCTGTCTGGTTCATTACTGATCGGGTAATGACTGACAATAGGCCAATCAGATCTCCAATATCACTATGTCAGCTTCATAATTAATACTACTGCAAACTAAGCTTATTGTGATTTAATTAGTAATGCTGTAATAAAGCTACCGCCTGGGCTTAAGGTTACTAATTTATATAAATAGCTATGTTAATGTTTGGAAGCACCAAGTATTAATTGCATCAGTCTTGGTGTTATGCTCTTGTTAGCTAATGGCAGCTGCAAAACTCAACAACTCTTAGTGTTGTGTGGAAAAGAACTATTTTTGATCTTTTGCCTGTTGTTTTTAACTAGGCAAGAGGCAGTCACAGACAAGGCTGGAGGGATTCGGATAATATGGGCCAGGGAGCAGTATTTGAGATTCAAATCCTTTTTTGCTTGGATCTGTTATTTTTCTTTTTCCTTTCCACCACGAGCATCTCCCCCCTCCCCTTCCCTCTCCTCCTTCCTTCCTCTAAAATATATAAATAAATCTGAGCTGCTTGCATCGACAGTTCCAATTTGCCACAATTGGAAGTTGCACACATGAGAGATCTCTGTGCAGCCAGCTCGCATTTTATTTTCAAATCTAGAATTAAAAGGAAAGAAGAGGAAAAAAAGAGGGCCATGGGAGCACGAGGAGGATTTGCATACATCACAGCTCTACATGAGCTAAGGCCTAAGCTCTTTCTCTGGGCTTGAATAACCTACTAGAGGGAAAAAGGAACAAGAAAAAGAAAAATTGAGTGACAAAATATCCTGACCCTTTCTCTGGGCTTGATGGAGGCTCATCTCCCTATGATGGGGCTGATAAAAGATTTCTCTGTTGGACTAGCAAGAAGTTTCTGAGATGGAGGGAAGAATAATGTAAACTGATGCTGGAGTGAACAATGGTCTTGTGCTCAGGTCCACTAGACTCAGGAACAAATGTTAGACTCATAACCACTAGAATCGGAGGAAGATATTGCACCATAAGTAGATGCTTCTAAGTAGGTGTTGAAATTGGCATTCTTACCTCAGTTGTCTTTTTCTCATGCTCCTCCTTAGCCTTACACTCACAGTGCTCAGTTTTCTTATAGATGACAAATATGTCCACAGGCAAGAGCAGAAACACCTGAGGATGCTCCGTGCAGGGAGAGGTTCAGCACCAGCAGCATGGAGCTCAGCGTGGGCTAACTCATGCAGCAAGGTATTCTCTCTGCTGCGACTGCAGCGTAGTCATGCCCACAGCAAGATGAATGCTTGATTTCCCAACGCGCCTCTCCACCTGTGATTGAGGGGATGTACCACTAAAGGTAACAGACTGCTCTGGGGCAAAAGAGCTGGTGACTGCCTGTAGCTTCCTGTGCTATCCCTTGGTGTCTGGGAAGCTGAACTTCTCATGAGACAATGCTTAGCATCAGTTTGCTGACAGTATTTTAAGACAATTCAAATTCTTACAGATTAAGTCAAAACATGTTTTAGTTAATCTTCACTGTTTCCTTTGATTTGGTTTTCTAGGTCAGCAGAATCTTTTTACACATCGTCTAGGGGAGGGTTTGCTCAGCTATATGAAGATGTACAGAATATGTGTTTTCCCTTTCCTTACACCTTCCTTCCCTTCAGCAGAAAGACTGCCCTGACAGTGAACCAGGACTTAATGCCCCACTGTGCAGGACTACTGCCATTGCTCAGTGAACAAGCTAGAGATAGACTGGAGGATGGTAGTTTAGATCACAACCCAGTCTAGGATGGAACAAAAGAAGGGGGTCTCTGCCAGGGGAGAAAAGATAGATGAAAGAAATACCCCTCTAATACCGACTGCTGTGGGAAGTGGGATAGTCAATAATTCTGTTCAGAAAGTTCTGAGCAGTTGCTAGTCCCACAGACTCACAGTTTTGGTGCTTAGGGCATGCTAAAGTGGGTCCACTCTTTGAAACAGACCTGAGCTTATAAAATATTTTCCAGTTTGTCCCAATTTCTTTTCCTTATTCTTTCATGGCTAAGTGACTACCAGGATCACAACCAGCAGCAAACAAATAATTCTTTGCAAGATGTGCAAGTCTGTCCAAACGCAGAGCCCCAGTCTGGCACGGTCATCTCTTACCCTTTCCTCCCATTTGCAAAAGAGGTGACAGAGATGCTGAAAAAATCTTGGCACTGGCAGATGAGCAAATTCTATGGCAAATACAGCTGCTAAGTAGTCTGAGGTAACTGAAATGAACCGCACTTCCAATCATGCTCCAGCAATGACTGTACTCCAAGAAGCAGAGCCTGTGATAAATATAACTTGGTTGAATGCAAGAATTTAGATCTTGAATTAGATATTGAATTCATTACCTCTACATGTGTCTATATCCAGAGGCTGTATGTGCCCTTATCTATATCCAAAATGCTCTTAATTTCATCAATGCTGACATTTAACTCTTGAACTACTACTTCTCTTTTTGAGGAAGATCCGCTAGTGAGCCAAACCATA
Source organism: Rhinopomastus cyanomelas (assembly GCA_013400115.1). Classification (NCBI taxonomy): domain Eukaryota; kingdom Metazoa; phylum Chordata; class Aves; order Bucerotiformes; family Rhinopomastidae; genus Rhinopomastus; species Rhinopomastus cyanomelas. Next base: position 117,172 of record VXBP01001534.1, read on the forward strand.
TCACAAAGATGTGACAATGTTAGGAACAGGACCCCCTTTAGGGAAAATCAGTTTGCATAAAGTCATGAAATACAGATTTATTCATTTTTAATGTATTTTTCTTGCTTCTTTCTCCTTGCAAAATTCAGGCCAGCTGGTGGGATTGACAGTAATGACTCCCAGTGAGCTGGACTCTAATCAGCTCAGCTGGAGTAGACTGAAGGACTTTTGGAAATCTAAACCACTCCAGCAAAATGGATTTATCTTCTCAATTAGTCACAGATGCTAGTGGGATCCAGCAGGTGCACTACCGAATATCCCCATGTGGCATAGCTTGTAGAAATCTTCCGTTCCGTACTGCCGCCCAGTCATGACTTTTGTCTCCTTTAGAAAAAAATCAGTCAGAAGTGAGGAAGAAAGCACATATTTTAGTTATCAGATTTCCCCTTCCTAGTTTGTCTTGGTCAGGGTTTGAAATCCCCCTGTGTGCAAGCAGGTCATCAAATGTCTTGGCCAACAAGACCAACTCAGCACTTCATACTGACCTTCATTACCCAGATTAGAAAGGAAACTAGCACACCATATGCCAGACATAAAAGTCTTCAGCAATTCTCTTTTCAGCACTACACTCGTGGGTTTGGATCCCAGCCAGACTGTGCTCTTTGAAACTTATAAATTGCTTTCATCTCCCAGACAAGGTAAAATCAAATTGGTGTAAGTGATGTGGCATTGTTGATGAAGATGCTGATGCAAAGTTAACTCTAACATGGACTTAGTACAGCGTATGAGAAACATCTTAATAGGCACAGCTGTTTCTTTTGGTAGACCTTGGAAAGAAACTCAACCCAAACCAAAACCAAGCACAACAGCATTTCTGAAAGCAGCAGTAACATTAAAGGAAATCAGTCATTCCTCACGCAGGCTCTGGTCTGAGCTGTGCAGCTTTACCTAACACACCCTTGAATGGTGAGGTATGGACTGTGACGCATGGCAGTTTACAAATGGTGGTGCTATGCTGAGCTATGCATGTGTCTTACAGTCCTTTGCTTTTAATGTGTTTATGGGCACTAATCCCTCTCTGGCTACAATCCTTGCCCAAGCTCTATTTCAGTTCTCTGTCCATACAGGACTCATTTTATCAGGTTTTCCCATCTGTAGCTCTAACGATAATTGACTGTTACAAGTCTGTCAGCTCTGGAATTCAGCCCCTGAAAGGAGTGTTCCTTTCCCAGACACCAGGATGGGTTAGCTGAAAGCAGCTGGATTTGATTTCCTCATTATACTTTTAGTAGACTGAATGGCAGTGTTTCCTCCACCCCTAATTTTTGTGATGCCATAGGTTTTACCATACTTTCCCCTGCTTTTTCAACCCTTCCTCAAGGGCCTAGAGCATTCCCTGGAGTTCTACTTCATTTTGCACTGCAGTGTATCTATCCCAAAATACACCCGACAAAACCTCTTCCTCCCCTTCCCTACTTTCTCCTCTTCTTTTTGTGGAGACACAGCTTTCATCTGAGGTTCCAAAACATTTCTGCGCAGTACCCGCATCTGTGAAGGTTCCAGGTGCTAATCTCGTACCGGGTGGTCATCCTCTGCACAAAGGAATTCTTTGTCCCCATTATGTCTATCCCTGGTGCCTCATGCAAACTGAACCCTTGGGGTGCTCCTTTCAGTGAAGCAATCTGGTCTTTCTGCTCAGTGTGGGAACTTGTAAACCCCACCGGAACTTTGTACCACTCAGAATTTCAGTTGTCGAATTTGACTAAAATTGGCCAACTGGTTCAGAAGTTAGTAGAGAAGAACTGACAGGCAGAATGACTGCTGAGGAAATCAGATTAGAAATATTAACTTCCTGAGATTACAACGTTGTTCTTTCAGATTTATCAGCATAAAATATACCTGCACTACTTAGCACAGGCTCTTACCTTGCCAGCGCTTCCTTTCCTTCCCTCGTATTGCCGTCTTTCTAGAGGACTGGAGATATGAATGCATCTTTCTGTCTTTGCCTAGCTCTAGAAACTCACCAGGCTTTGCAAACGGGGGGAGCGATCTGTGTTTTGTATCTCAAAAAGAAGGGGGAATGACTAGGCTATCCTAGTGCTTGTACCACGGGTGTCTGTGGGGAATGGGGATTTGCATTGCCCAGCGAAACAGAAGAAAAATCCTCCCTCCTTGTAGTTTACACTGACCTTTTTTCCATGAGGTAGAGAAGGACCCAAAGCAAATCTGGCCTAGCTGCTGTGGGAAATGATAGGACTAATGATTAAGGGACATTTGTCTCCTAGGTGGAGGGGTTTTGTGGCGCAGCATGAGTTTCACCAAAGGTGGATGAAGAGACAAGAGTGCAGAACTTTATGTCCTAGCTTGTCTCCATTGTCCCTTATTAGCATGGTCTGGAGTGCAATGAACACCAAGAGAGGAGGGGACAGGCTGTGCATCTCCCTCCGCTTCCCTTCATCAACACCTGCCCCAGGTTTCACAACCCTGTTTAAAAGATATTTTCCCAGCAGTTTTACTTTGTGGGCCACAGAAATGCCAGATGTGAAAGAGGCCATGTGGAGGGGGCAGTGGGACAGGAGAGCATGGGGACAGCAGCACTGTCAGAAAGAAGAGAAAGAGACGGGGGAAGGAGAAGGGAAGACAGAGCACGTATAGAGAAAGAAACACTGTAAAAAGCAGTAAGTTCCTCTTCATGTTGGCACAGCAATGTTTGCAGCATGGCTTAGCATGCCTCCTCCTGTTAAATAAATATTGTGACAGTTCTAATCCTAGTGAGCAGGGACGTAACCAGAACTTGGATTTTCACTGAGGGCAAACAGTAATGGGTGCACTCTAAGTATTTCAAATAAGGCTCTAATTTAGATCTACAACGACAGCGCTGTTTGTTAAATAAATATCAAGCTCATCTACTACCAGGCCAGTTGTTGTGGTTAAGCAAGTTATATCTAGCTAGTGGTTATTTAGCTGAAAGATGAGTGAACAAGCCCATGTAGATTGCAAAGTGTTTTTCTAATTGACAGACAGAAGGAGTGAGAGACAGAAAAAGGAAGGAAGAAAGAGGGGGAAAAGAAAAAAATAGAAAAAGAGGGGAGAAAAAAAGAGAAAAGATAGAAAAAAGTTCCTCTTTACCTTCTGTACGTGCCCTCTCTAGAAACTTTGAAAGCTATCAAAAGAGACAGCTCCAGCCTGGCAGGGGAATTAGATATCATTTAATTGCTAAAAAGAAAATGACAAATGCTGGTTCATAACTAACATGCTGCAACCATCTTATGAAATGTTAATTGGAATAGCTTACACTTCCCATATACCTTTAATGAATTAATGGGGATGCCACTCTCTATTTATAGGCCAGTTAAATCCTCAGCAACTCCATTTACTTCTTGTATATATTACTAAACTTCAAATGGCAGCTACATAATCAATAGGATGTCATTTCATAAATCTAAATGAAGAAAATCCTGGGAGTCCATCTTGGGAGCTTAGAATGGCTCATAAAGAGTTTGTTACTTTTCTCTGTAAAACTCTCCAACCTCTTCCTATGTATAATCTCAGTACTTTGGATTTTGAGATGTGGTAGCCTTTTTTTCATTTTCTGCTTTGTTTTGGGACTGGGTTTTGTTGGACTTTTGATTTGAATGGTGTTTTTCTGTAGATTTGTTTTGTATTTTTTTTTATAAGAAAAACAAATGAAGGGATGTGCTGTATTATAGGAACATATCTTAATAAAATGGCTTGACTTCAAATAATTATGTATTTGTATCACACAGCATGTTCTATTTCTTCCCTGTTATATCTGATTCCACAGAATTTTCTAATTGATGACAGAGTTGTGCAAGTTTGTTTCTGATGAGGTTTGATGCTTCTGTGAAGATCTTTAGAGATAGCAGTTAGGCCTCTGGTGGAAGGTAATATTAGATGTGTTAGCTATCTTAGAAGTATTAGCTGTATTACTCATGTTCCTTAAAATAAAGAGGTGACTTTAGGATCAAGAAAACTACAAGAGATTCAGTTCATATATACTATGGGATTAACAAACTCTGGCTACCTATATGGAGAAATAAGGGAACTGGAGTAGTAGAAGTGACATGGATTAACAGTATCAGAATTTGTTTGGGCTGTGGAGTTTTACCCCCTGTGTATCTTATTACATCCATCGGCAGCTGATATTGCTTAAGGGCCAAGCAAAACTCTAGCATATGTCCCTTTGCAGATGCTCTTTGGCCTGTGTCTAATGAACTGCTGGCCTTTGTCTAGCTTCCAGCATGAAGCTGCCCATTTCATCAAAGCCAACAACATTCACATTGCCTGGCAGCGTAGCTGAAAGCCTGCAGAGGCCAAAAACTGAGTGGGGTACAAAAGGTGAACTACTCTTACAGATGAAATAGGCTCTTGAGGAGTGAGTCAGGAACCTCACCTTACCTCTGCATCTCCTCTTCAGAAATGGCTCTCCTTCTAGACTTTCAATTTAACACTCTTCTGTGTTTGAAGGGGATCTAACTGTGGATTTACCCAATATTCCCCCAGCTTCTGGTCTTGTAGGGTCTGTACCAAATTCTTGCCCTGCAAGCTCATTCATGTGTCCAACACACAAGCCAAATGGTCTACCATGAAGGTGGCATCATTCACATTATTATTTTCTCACCCCTACATCCCATCCTTACAAGTAGGAGTATATCGTTAGAGCTAGTGATGATCCTGTGGAGAACATTCTTCATTCATCTCCAGTTCTGAGGCCTCTAGAGGACGGAAGCCTCAAAGCTGGTGGTGACTAAAAGCAACATGAAGATAACCCAAACATCTGGCTAATTTTTAAGGAAAGGGATATGGTCCATCCTATTTTCCTTTTCCTGCAACTTTTAATTTTTTTCTAGCTCATCTACAGAGAAGTTTCTGACTGCATGTTCTTTCATGGATCTTTCCATGAGCTGCTCTTGACACTGACTAAAATGTCAATTTCTCACCCTGGATGTTTCCCAATCCCATTCTTAGGCAGTATTACTCCCTTCGATAATTGGGACACTAGTAGGAAGCCCATGTTTAGTGGTACTATCTGCTCCTCTTTTCACCTACTGAACTTCACATGTGATCTTTTTCTGCCTTAATACCTGATTTCTGTTACTTCCCTTTGCAAGGAAGGCCAGCTTCAAGCTTGAAAGCTTCTGATTTTGTACCCATAGTTATATACAGGCCGGCACCTTTGTTGGGATTGATCTTCCACTTTTCTTCAATCTTTTAGAGCCTTTCAATAAACAATCCCTCTGTGTCTCTTCTCCTTTCAGCAGAGGAAAAGAATTAAACTTGCATCTGCTAAACTGACCAGCAGCACATGTTGAAACAATAAGTGCCCTGATCCTTGGCAGGTAATGAAGAAATAGATAATGATGCAAATAATACTCCCGTGGCTGTTGCTGGGAGGTTGTTTGCATCCATCTATCTCCAGCTTGTCATGTTGCCATTAGTGCTGCTCATAATACGGATGTTAACAAGGGCAAGAGGGCGATCTGTGGGTCTCCTGTAGCCACCTGCAATGCTGTCAGCCTGCAAGTTAGCTGTCAGATGGAGTTTACTCCAGGGATAATGAACAGTTTGACATACAGAAAGAGGGAGGGCAGGGGAGAAAAAGTGTGAGGATGCAAGCTCAATAAAGCAAGAGAGAATTTACCGTGCCTGGACCAAGGTATGTGTTTTCATTTGCACTTGGATATCACCTGTTTGCTCATGATGGATGCATCAGACTCCAACACATCTAAAGGGTGGTGAAGCCTGAACTTCATAAGGCAGCTTGAGATTTGGGGTGATGCTGTCTAAAGCCCAGGATGATTTTGCATTGCAAAGTAAGGTTTTCTCACCTGAAGGACCAATTTAGCTTATCGAGGATATGTAAGGTATATAGCAGAGATGGGAAAGTTATCCCAGAACCCCAAACACTGTTACTGTTGCTGATATAAAAGCAGGGAATTGAGTAAGTTTTTGATAATCTCACTAATATCTGCATAAGGATGTGGCCCAGCACTGTCTGATGGTTGATGAGTTGCCCAGGTAGTCTGCTGAAGTTTAACATTATGGATGTGTTGTCATCTACTGGGTGTGATCCACACAAAAACATCTCTTTTCTTTTGCTTTTCAATGTGTACAGTGTGTGCACTACCTGGACACTTGGAACATGGTTCCTTTTATCAAAAGGGTTGATGCTCTTGATCTCAAAATAACCCATTATGAAGTCACTCATTTGGAGCTCAAGGGACAGTTGAGACAACCCAGAATTTCTCACAAGTATTTGCATCCTGGCTTTTTGTTCAACAAGCTGTAAAGGAAGCACAGACTTTTGTTTTGAATGCATTCTGCTGTAGCCGATTTTATTTTTGCCTTACTCCTGTCAACAAAGCTTAGTGCGAGTGAGCCCCGTTGCCTGGTGGAAATGACAGGAAGGGAAAGCGGTGTGGGAACACAGAGTGATATGGACAAAAGGGAGCAGAAAGTGGTGCTGAGTGAGAAATTTCACCTTTCACTATGGGGAAAGGGGAGGAGGGGACTGCTGCTCTGCAAGCAGAGGACGTGCCTGTTTTCATTATATGCAAATGCATTATACTCTTTTGGCAAGAGGAAAACGAAGCATTTCCCCCAAATCTGGATTACACTAGAGGTATATGTCACACTTCTCCAGAAATGTGTGCACTGAGATGGTTCCACATGCATACCTAGATACACCTTTGCTAATCACTTAGTGTACTAGACCTTGCATTGAAACCCTGGCAGAGGTCACAGGCAAAAATTAATTTGCTCAACTTGCCACAACCTTTAGTCCATACTGATTTTGGCTGAGAGTACAAGTGAAAATGCATCTACAGTTGTCCTCATGATTTCCCCATACCAGCAAACTGCTGTGCCATTTGGAGCAGTTTATTATGATGGGTACCTATGGCTTTGAAACTACTCAGGAGAGCAGCAGCAAGAGATGTTGTGGATTGTAATTATGAGGAGGTTGGATGGGTGGAAACACCTGGATGTGCTCTTGAAGTGGGATACAACTGCAAGCGTCTCCATTAAAAAGGAAAGCTTGCCAGAGAAGCGTGGAAGTTTATCACCTGTCACGTGAGAAGAACAAAGTAGCATCGCAGAAGGTGCTGGATGCATGAGGGAGCTGTGCATGGGTCAGCACTTTGGAAAAGAGCACACGCAGCATCTGGTTTTGCTGTGCATGCTTTGGGGATGCACATTTGATTTTAATGAGACTCTTACCCACCTGCTGAACAGTCACCTTATGTCACCTGAATCAGTCATGCGTGGTGCCTTTTTTTACGTGTGCAGAGCACTGAAGCAGCATGTCCATGGTGAGGCAGAGTCCTGAATCATATGGCCTGGCTGCAGGATGCCCTTTTGCAAATGGCAGAGGAAATCAGCCCTCGAAAACAACCCTCTTCCAAGCCTGCTGTTCACTTGGCTACGACGTTTGCCATTGCTTGGCTGTAGATTACAGGTTCAGCAGCATGCTAAACAGCCAACATTATATTTCTGCCAAGAAACAAGGCTTCCGACTACTGAAAACTCCCAGGGGCCCACTGGAGCTGTTGCTAAGCACAAGGGAAACCTGGTTAGCAAAGTCAACTCTGTGCTTTTCCGAGTGTGCCTCAAATTTTCTGCTCCACCAGCTCCTCTGATTTTGGACACCTTCCTCATGATGCAGAAGGCACTTTCCAACAGGCACAATGATGCCAGACCAAGTCTATCTTAGCAAACAATGGCCTTTATGAAGTGCTGCTGCTTTTGGATGCTGTTGGAGCACATCTATGTGATGAAAATGAGTCAAAGTTTCTCCTCTTCCTGGTGTCAACTGGTTGGTTACCCAGTTAAATGCTGGACACATCAGATGCATAGCCTGAATCAGCTTCTGCTGCCTTAAGAACCCCAGATATGTTGCACATAAGATCTCCTCTACCCTGCCAAATCACACAATGACACATTGGGGGAAGATGCATCCTAGTCAGAAAAGGGCTGGGATTGGTGTTGACATTCCACATGACTTTTGCAATATCACACAGTACAGAAGAGGCATCAAAAGCAGCCTCTAAAGGGATAACTGAGCATAAACCTGTCAGGAAAATTAAAGGGCTACAGACCCCTGCACCAATATATAAGTCATGCTAGTTGTATTATGGAAGGCCCTAAATAATTGCATCCTTTTTAGCTACTTTCTGTTTCTGGACTGCATCTGGCCCTGCTTTATTTAAACTGTTATATATGGATGTGTTGTTCAAGGAACAGGATTTATGGAAGAAAACTGGCAGTGTTTTGAGTCTTGCTTTCCAGGCAGTGTTCTGGGTTTCCTTAATCACTAAGGGCTGATGTGACTGCCCATAAAAGAGAGGGGTTGTTTCTCGTTCAGTTTTGCTAAAAAGCTAAGGAAAAATCTGCTCAGGCTGATATCCAAGGCCATGGTGAGTTCACTCTCAGACAAAAAGACACAGTGAGTTACATCATCCCCTGAGTGTCTTTGGTGACATCTCTGGAAGATAAGAAATCCTCAGAGAGTAGCAGAATCATGATCTGTTAATTAAAGCTCATCAAAAGAAAGTCTTCATTTTCTAGAGGAAAGTCTTGAAAAATTTCCAGGTAAATGTGACTAGGAGCAGTTTCGACTTGATTCTCATGCAAACTGGAAATGATTACAGCCAAATAATAACATTAAAGTGGAAGGAAATTACTGCATTGATTGCTTGACCTGAAGAACAATAATCGTCCTCGTCTATTACAACTGATTTTCTGTAACATTAGTGTTACACAAAAAAGTTCAGATTAAATCCAGGAAGCTGAAAGTAAGACTGGGAATTAACACATTGCCACGATGAGGGCTCCAGTTCCTTTACACGTGAACAGTCTGTGTGAGGACTTTGCAAGAGATGTAAACGTTATCTGCATCCCCCAAATATATGTGTGCCTGTGTTCAATGGAAAGATTCTAAGGCCAGTTGCTGGGACAGGACTGAGGAACAAGTTCCCCACAAGGAAGCCAACCTCCAGCTGTGAAAGATGTAGCAGAAAAGAATGAAACCAAATTTTCTGTCACTCCTGAAAAGGAGCAGTAATCACCACATGTTTTGTTCCTGGAAAAAAAGACCTTTCAGAAGGCATAGGCATTGCTCTGTGCAGGCTCTCAGTTTGCCTTCTGTTGTGACCTGCTTAGAGGCAATCTGCTGTGACATGTCCCATGGTGTTATTACCAGATTACTCTAGATCCATTTTCAGGGACATGTGCCCCAACTAAAAGGGACCTAAAGGAAAGTGAGAGTGAGAAAATTCCACTCCCAACTGAAAAGTTATTGCTTTTTATTTCCCCCATATTCTTCAGTGAGTGCTGGTGGTTCTAACACTCGAGAGTCCCCGCAGCTGGATCAGTCCTTGCCTTCCTTGATGCTTGCCTTGCTTTCCCCTGCTGCCTCCTGTTTCCTCAGAGAAAATTGTGTAAAGGTTTTAGCCTCATAGCTGCTTAGAAATCACTACTAAGCAACACCACTGCTCATTTGTATGAATGAAGGGTAGGGGAGTGTTGGTCACATCCCAAAGACTAAACAGGACTGCTAGATGCCCTGAAGGGAAACAAATTGTTGATTAAAATCCAGTTCCTGTTTGGCAGGCAAGAAGTACAAACACTCTGATAAGGACAACTCCGAGGTGGCTGTCTCAGCCAAGGGAAGATTCTTAAAAAGGGGTTTATTTTTTCATTCCCACGAAAAGATATTGGGAGGCTGCTGGCAGGATAGCTTTGCAGCATGTGTGGAAGTCTTTATCCTGCACGTATCTGCCCCATGATAGAAATGAGATTCATCTCGAGACCAGTGTCAGACTGATAACTGGACTGAACTCTTCAGGAGACCAGCTCCTCAGTGCAATCTTTCTGTGTACTGCTCTTTCCCCACTTAGACTCTCCTCTTCAGTTCATCTGTAATGTTCCTTGTCTAATGAGGAGTTAGAGGATAAATACATTGAGGAAGTCCATCAGTGCTGGGTTATCTGACTGTGTCTGCTGCAGATGTCCCAGGTCCCGGCAGAGTGTGTTTTGTTAGGAAATTAGCCTCTACCTTGCCTGCTTTATGTTGTACCCACAAGCATGAGTTGACCATAACTTCACTGCAGCACAGCAGTAGCATATGCTGTGTGGGAAAATCCTTTGCTATGCCCTGGAACTGCAGTCACCTGAAAGTGCTCTTCACCCTGGGGCTGTGGCTCTGCTGAGAAAACACACTTTGCTTATAGTTTTGTACATCAGCTGAGGATCTGGAGGAGGATGCTTCAAATTGGAAAGACTTCAAGAGGTTCTAAGATATGCAGATTTCCAGTCCTTGCTGCATGCACTCTGAAATCCTTGCTTGGGAGTGTGGTGGGGACAAAGAACTGCTGTGATGCTCAGGAGCTGTTTATGAAGTGCTGCCTGACTCCATGTTTGCTCTTGCTCGCAGCAAAGAAAGAGTGGGCATTCAGAGCTGCTGGCACAAAATTCTTGGTGGTATCATTAATAACAGGTTTGTGAACTTGGGTAAAAATTTTCACTGCTACTCTTTGGTATTTTTCCTCTCTTTTCCTCCCTTGTCCTTTAAAGCCTCTGTCTGTGGTGCTGTGTGCACTGGCAGATTGCAGGGGTGGCTCCTGACAGCTGGTGTGTCTCAGATCTCATGTGGCAACTGCACGCCTCAAGTCCTTACGTGCCATGCAGCCACCCTCCTTCCCAGTCTCTCTGCTGCTGACTCTTGGTTGAGCTGTTGTTTGTGTCTTCAGTGCACAGCTGGTTGTTTTTGAACAGAGGGGTGGGAGGGGAGGATTGAAGGGGCAGCGTAGCCGCAGAGCCGGCCGTCCATCAGTCCTCAAGGATGCGTGGAAATTAATTAGATCTGCAGCATCAAAAGCTGCTAGTTTTTATCTGGGCAGTGTTCATTGCAGGAAGCCTCTTCTCCTCACTGTCTCATTGGGAGGTAGCAGCACAAAGACTGCAGTCAAAAAATTTTGTTCTTCTGCCACGTCACGATGACAAGGCCGTGTGTATCAGGTTGAACACAACTGGATTGCAGATCCCTAAGGAGAACATGTGTGGCTTTGAGAACTGACTGGTGCTTTTGTTGGACAACTACAACACATGGTGGGTGGGGACGTCTTGATTTTGCAGCAGTGGGTTGACTGACCAGAATCCTTACCTCTTATACCCATCTACTTGAGAACACTTGCATGAAGGGTGAAACAATTATGTGCTTTCACTTAAATGTGAGAAACCAGAATCCTTCTCTTGCACTTGGGCATGTTCAGCTTTTGGAAAACGAAGTTTTATTTCTACAGATAAAATATATATTTTGAGATTTCATTGGCCAGTAGCACACTGTGAATTACAAGGAAGCTGTATCCTCAGGGTAGCCTATAAGCTGAAATATGCTTCTGTAAAATACTCATCCTTTACAATTAAAGCACAAAATGGTACAAGCCAAATGACTATTCACAAATTGTGAACACACACACACACATACACATAAATGTTTAATGACTTGTTACTGAAACAAGTGAAAAACAGAAGCGCACACACACATTGAAAACAGCTAAAATCAACACTTTATGTGCTTTTTCAAGTTCTCTTGACAATATGACTCCCTCTCTCCCTCTTCTGTGCTGATCGCATGGGAATGCTAGCTGATGCTTATGTGCCACCGCCTCTATCTCTCTGAGGTGCTGGAAAAGATGCTGCATTTTTGTGGGGTCCTGAGCTACTGTCCACAAAACTAAGTGAAAAACCTGGTGGTGAAGGAACATATTACAGACTTGAGGGGCAGCTGGATTCCACAACAGAGCACATAAACAGCAATTCATGAGTCAATAAGGATGTTCTCCAAGCCCATAAAAGCCTGAAGTGCTCTCAGTATCATCCCCTCTCTAGAGAGGCTCTTGACCTGGGTGAGACCTTCAGTGTGGCATGGAACTGAAAAGCAGAAATTTCAGCCCTCATCTGCAGTGACAGCTCTGGAAGAAAGGCACCACCAGGAAAGAAACAGACAAGCAAGGCAAAATGGTAGAAGTCAAGGGGAAGGAACCTAGGACTTCCAAAACGGGACTGGACATTAATCATGCTAACCACTCTGGCTGTGAGACGCTGACAGTTAACAATCATACAAGTTGATAGTTATTGCCTATAATCTAGGAGACAAACTTGTCTACAAATCCTGGTGAAGTTCCTTCAGACAGCAAGGAGTAACGGAATCACCAAGCCTGAACTGTGTTTGTTTTCTCTTCTTTGTGCAGCTTCCACATAGGAAAACACCCTCCCGTTTCTCCATGTTCCCGCATCACTGCTGGTAGTGTGTTAGCATGTACAGGCCTTGTCTACTTCGAACGGTTTTTTGTGCAAAGGTCTCGGGCAGAAGACCTTGAGAAAAAAATGCAGAAGCCTGGGAAAAAGTTCCCATCTGCATCCTGATGTAGTGGTTACTTGCAGAGATGGGTGATGGAGATATGTCCTTCACTCCCTACCCTAAGCAGTGAGGAGACTGATGGCTGTGTTTTAGTTTGCTATTCCTTCTGTACTCCCTCCCCACCCCAGTAATTGTCCTTATTTTTATACTAAAACATTGACAAATACATAAATATCTTCTGTCCCTAGGAAGCTGTGTCCATCCAGTTCTGTCAGCAAACACTGCTCTCCCCTCCTCATCCCTGTCATGTTCCAGGCCCTGGGGAGGAGCCAGGAGCCACAACTCATAAATTCCCATCATGTCAGGCAAACACATTCACATTATTCAAGAGTAAAATTTGCTTCTCTGAAATAAATAACAGGATGTAAAACAGTCCACTGGTAAGACAATAGGGAAACATGTAAATCACTGCACATTGGAGATCAGACTGGGGAATCTCTAAACCTAAGATTGGTCCATAAAGGAGATAACTCAGAGAAGATCGTGCAGGCTTCTTCCTTCTCAGCAGCTAAAATTTTTACTGACAATGTATGTGTGGCCAGTGAGAAGAGCAATGGCATAAAACACAGGATTCAGTGTGAGGTAAGAACTGAAAGGCTCTGGAGGAACGTGACTTTGGAGAGACACAGGGGGTTTTGAGGGAGAGGTGTCATTAATGGCTGCTTTCCATGTTGCAAAGTTTAGCACATGGACTGGCAAATGTGTGACTAATATTGTCAGGAGAAGGAAGAAAATCAAAAGTGGAGATTGTACAACTGGAAAAACTAAAAGAACTTTTGCCCCTCACAAAAGCTACTACCTCTCCCATACATACCTTTGTCATCATCTTTATCACTGCTTCATATACTCCTGCCTTGCCTCTTCACCTCTGCCCTTTTTTAGCTGGAAGAGATGATGCTAGCAGCAAAAATATGACCGTTTTCTTGCAGTATCGGAAGACACTGGCCAGCCATGTAGGTCTTACCTGAGACAGTGATATCTGTGCAAGGAAAGCTACAGAAAACAGTCAGTGAGAGCAAGAAAAGGGTTAAGAGTTGGTTAGCAGATTCCACAGGGAACCCATAATGGTCATCTGGGCTTAGCATTTGGTAGCAATGAGAACTGGGACCTTGGTAAGCCTCAGCCAGACCTAGCTATGTCTTACGGAAGTGGAAAACAACCTCATAAGGTAGGCTGTGCATTTCTCTGTGAGGAAGCCTTGAATCCACTTCCACTCTTTCTTTCTCATCTTCTGTTGCAGCAGTTAAAAGAGGACCCTGGATAGAAAACCATGTGTAACAAAGCACCCTCTGCGTATTGCCTAAAGCAATCAGCCAGCAGTTTCCCTTTGTGAGGACAAAAGTGGGTTTTTTTTAATTTTTATTCCACGTGTAATCATCCCTTTCATTGTTTCTTTGCCATTTAGTGTTGTTTCCTGAAGCAGGTGTGTGTCACAGAACCACCAAGTAATAGGGAGGGAAGGGTGAAAGTCTTAGGTTCCCACTGAGGAGCAGGAGAGCAGAGTGGCAGGGCTGGCATGCTCCACCTCAGGATGCTTTACACTAAAAGAGTTAAGGCCCATCCTCAAGTAAGTTCTTTGCTGCTTTAGCAGCCAATAAACTCTTGGAAACAGCACACTAGTTTTGACTCCCTATTCTTTCTCCTTGCAAAGGGCTGCTTCTCTCAGAGTTCATCCTGTAGGTGTACTCAGAATCTGCAGTCAGGATTTAAAGGTTTTGCAGCCTTAAGCACAGAACAAGTAGAATGAAGATGACTGCCTCTGCCCCAGAGATTTTAGGACTGGAAGGTGTGTTATAGCTGGCAGATGTGAAATGAAGTTGTCCAGCCATGCACAACCATCATTTTCCATCATTCAGATGCTGGAAGATGATGCCTTGAATGACTGAGAAGTGAAGAGCAGTATCTTCTTCCTCACAAGAGCCTTTTGTATAGGTAAACCTTTTCACAACGCTGGACCCGATGAACACCCTTCTCTGTTCCTCAGGAGTTACCCAGCTTCCACCTCATTCCTTGATGTCCCTGGACTTCGCTCAGCCCAAGTTCCGAGGCTACAAGTCATCACAGGCAGGAACAGAATCTGTTATTCCATGTGTGATCTCACACCTGAGCGCTAAAGAAGTGATTGTGAGTATGACGTTATTGAGGCTTCACAAAAGTAAGCCCAGATGGCATTAAAGGAACTGTGTTGGAGGGAGGTTAAGAATTACTTATCTACACTCTCTACTGTGAGCAGAAATTCTGGTCCTTCATCGTCTCTCTCATCTTGCTAGTAACACTTGCTGCCTTGTTTGTGGATGTCCTCCCTCAAGCCCCACCATGAGGAAGTCAGGAAGAAATGTGTTTGTTATGTTCAGAGTCTCTTTTTCTCGAGCGAAGGCTCAGAGATAGGTGCATCCTCTGAGCAGTGTTTCTGACAGGGTGAGCTGTGGGCTCGCTATTTCTCTGTTTGCTTTTGTGTTGGGACTTGGGGGTGGGGAATTGGGGAGGAGGAGAGGAAAATGTTGTTCTATTTTTCAAGCAAGCTTGGGGAGTGTGATGGAAAAAGGACCGTTATCTCCTTCATTGAGAAGTTGGTCATGGAGGGCTGACTGTCCTTGTTTCCTAAATGTATATGGTGCCCTGAGGGAGTGTCTGGTTTTGATTAGATAGTGTGTTGTGGAGAGTTCTTGATTCTGGGCTGTACAACTGTGAAAGAAGACTGTATGACTCCTTCTCTCCCCCATGAACCATGAATGAATAGCACCTCTGCAGAGGCAGGAGGGAGAGACCCTCAGGCCAGCTGGGAATGTGTATTTATTATAAAGCAATGAAGTAGCAAAGATGCCAGGAGACAGAAAGGATTTCTCAGCTTTGTTTTGCTTTTTCAATTCTGCCACTCGCCCCTTTTAAAATGGAGGGATACTGCACGTCCATGGAAAGGTTCCCTGAGCAGCAGGTTCTAGGAAGACATGCTCTCTGGAGACAGAATTACATATCAGGGTTTAGTCTGGGACTGCAGGAGACCCACTGAATCTCAGAGAGAGAATCCAACATTTCTCACACATGGCCATTGTTTATGTACGTGGGGAAACCTGCTGCCCTGAGGCTAGGGATCCTGCCAACAACAGCAAAAAGTAGTCACCATCAAGATGACCGTCTTCAGCCTCATTCAAGCCACTGACATAGCCGAAAGGCCCAAGGCCTGGGCTGGCAGATGATCTCTCAGAGTGGTCATTAGAAACTCTGCTTGGGACCTACAAAAATCATGCTGTGCTTATTCCATGCCTTATGCCATCAGTAGGGGTTGTGCAGTCAGGAAGATAACAGAATCACTTGACCTTGCAGTCTGTGGAGGTCAGGTGATGAGTGAACACTTCTCGGGTTTTTTTTTATTTTGGCTGGGAGTAGGGTGGAAACACAGCCTAGAAATGAGAAGGAATTAGTATGTGCAGTTAGATGCCACGGTGTTTCAGTAGCGATTTAGCTGTGTGTTGATAAACAAGCCTGTGTTTGTAGACCTAGAGACACTTTTCAACACTGTCCTTTTGTTTCAAGGAGTTCAAGCTTGCAAGGAGTACGGGGGAATGAAGGACAAGGAAGGGCACTTCCCACACACATATACCTTGTTTTTCTTCTGTGTATGTTCCCGTTTGATGCATTGACCTTGAGGAGTTTTTGCACAGAGTTGCACTGACACTCATTAGCTGAGTGGGTGAGTTGAGGAATTTTCTCTCCAGGGATGCCCTGGGGGAGGACAGATTCTAAAGTGTAGTACCCCTCTTCTTGAGGGTTTTTGCAAGTGCTAGTTAAACACCTGAAGGCCTGGATGACTCTTCTGAATAGGCACTGCAGAGCAGATACATCAGCTGAAGCACTGTTAATTCATCAGCAAGGAAGAACCTAATTATTTGTTGCTCTGGCGACTGCCGTGATCACTATGCAAATACGTTTTTTCCTCCCTCTCCTCAAGTTCTGTGCCCTTTGATAGTCCCTAAGGACTTCTCTTATTTAAGTTCAGCTGCTCATCATTTGCATGAGTCATCGCACTGGCTGACAAGGTGAGAGAAAGAGAGTGTGAGCACACAACCTGTCAGGCAAAAAAGGCAGCTTCAGTCCTCTGAAAGATTCGTGTTTCTGAACGGCTCACCAAGACCCTTCTTAAGAAATACAGCGCAGGTGAGATGCTGCCCCGTAATTTCCCTCGACATGTCTCTCAGGCTGTTGTAAGATGCATGAGGGCTCAGTGGGTTTCCCACAGAGGTGCAGGCATCTGCTGCCAGATTTATGTGTCTTCTCACAGTTAACTCGGCAAACCAGGGGGACAAAGCAGTCCCCATTTTTCCCAAGAGAGGAATAAGGAAGCACAAAATGAGGTGAGCACTCAGCAGGCACAAAGCAAGCACAAAGATGTTGTTCTCAGCCCAGTATGTGGATAAGCTGTGGAAATCCTTCCCACAGGAAATTCTGAATACTTAAAGTTTGTGTAAGTTCAGAGAGGGAATTAGTGTGTTCATGGAAGAGGGGTCTGCCTGGGTTGTTATTGCATCTGTGGTTCAATACATCCCTGAACCATGAAAAGATGGAAGATGGAAGATGATTTAGAAATTTATCACTGCATCCCTGCTTAACTCCTATTAATTCCTGTGGTTCTCCTTGAAGGGTGTGAGTGCTGAACAAACCTAGTGTGAGGGGAGAATTGCCTAGCACGTGCATAATAGAGCTCAAAACTCAAAGTGCCTCAAGCCTGGGCTAGTTAGCTTTGGAATCTTCTGCCTCAGGAAATCAAAGTTTTGAGTCTTGTGGATGGACAGAAGAGGTATTTGCAAATACCCAGAGCCTGTGTGTGATAAATATTACTTCAAATTAGTTGTCCAGATTAAAGAAGACATAGACAGATAGCTGGTATTACCTCTGAATGTAGCAGGCAGAGCTGGAATCATTAAAATAAATGTCCTCCCAAGATTCCAGCTTTATTTATTATTATAGTTGTCGGCATTATTACAGTGTTTAAATGTATCCTGGGCTCTGGGGTACCACAGAATGATAACCTGCCAAAATGACCATCCATACTACTTGCTGGAAACAGATAGGATGCAGAGTCATTGCAGTGAGGAGAGAGCAGGCTGCAACAGACCCCCTGATGCCAGTGCTAAAATAAATAAGCAGGTGGACGTGAGTCACAGGTTGTACCTGCCAGCATTCAGGGCACAGTTCAACAGGAATTGCCATGTCCTTCATGTCAGGAGGCTGTCTTAGTGCCTGCTGATTTCCACCCGTATATGCAACCTCTTAATGCAAAGAAGAAGTAAAGGTTAGCATCCCAGGCATAAAGACATCTAAAACCCAACTCCAAATTAAAGAGTTGGGTCTTTCTCTCTACTGGGGCTTCTCCTCCTGCCAGAGCATAAATGCAAAAGAGAAAGAGAAGTGATAGTGTGAGGAGTCTCAGAACTCCCATCCATCTTCTCCGTAACAAATGGCATGGCAGGTGCTATAGAAAAAGATGCTTTCCAGTTTAGTTGTAATAATGTTGTGTCAATCACCAAAATGCTAAGCTGTATGCAATATTTTCCACATGAAAAACAAGTATCCTTTATAATGTGTACTTGGGCACCTACTCTGTATAATAACATGCATTTCTATTGATCTATATACATAATTATGTTTGTATAAAACCCTTAAACGTATGCCTGCAATCTTATTGAAACAAAAGAACTGACTTGAAAATTGAGTTAATTCAACCTGGAACCTGTGGAGAGGAAAAGAACAGTCCCCTCTCCTAGTCCCTTTAATTGTGCTTGAAAGACAATAAATTCCCCCAAATACAAAAAGCTAAGTAGCAAAATATGACAAAATTTGAAGAACTGTTTTACACCAGATTATTTGTTCACTCTTTTCCAGGAAGCATTCGCTGATATTAAAACACATCTGATGGTGTCTGAAAAATTCTCTAAAGCTTTATCTTTAATCCCTGAGCTTCTTTTGATTCATCTGTCTTCTACAGTGCTCCTGCTTTATTAATAAGACTGTCACAATTAGAGGGCTGGCTGCACACTTCCCCAGGGTCTTTCTGAGCAGATCCCTCACAGCAAACCCTGAATGTTTCTTGCTTCTCCCAAGGTGCCTCAACCTGGTGCTCCCTCTCTCACTCCTGCAATGGCTTCTAATTTTGCTATACTTGCCCATTCAGAGAGTGCATTTTAGTTAAAAATGTGGTATTGAATGAGTAGTAAAGGAGACTGTGTGAAAAATGAGGTCTAAGTATGTGACTCTCCAACCTAGATTATTATGTGTGTTTGAAAAGTCACAGAATGACAGAACATTAGGGATTGGAAGGGACCTTGAAAGATCGTCCAGTCCAATCCCCTTTCCACATCAGGCCCATCCAGACCAAGCCACACAGAAACATATCCAGATGGGTTTTAAATGTCTCCAAACCTCTGTGGGCATCCTGTCCCAGTGCTCTGTCAACCTCACTGAGAAGAAGTTCCTTCTCATGCTTATGTGGAATCATAGATGCTGGCCATCCCAACCAGTTATTTGAATGTGTTGAGCTACCCCTGAGTCGGTGTTCTCCAAAAACTTGATTTTGATCTCTCTTGCTTATCCATCTTTTAACCTCAGTCTCAACCTGATGGTCTTTTAAGATAGACACATTGCTGCTAGGTCCAGACATTTGGCAAGCTGAGCAGGGCTGAGCATAGAGATCAAAGTGAATGGGTCTTTCATCATCTCTTGGACACCTGCAGAGAAAGGTCTTTTGGGGTTCACATGCTCCTTACTAGGTGAAATTCCAAACAGTCCTTCCTGAGCTAATGCAGTCTGTGCATATACAGACAATGTTACAGACAAAGTCAAGTTACACAAAGTGCAAGTCCTCCACCTGTGGTGGAATTCTGGGAAATGAAAAGTTTCAGTGATCTTCAGCAGAGATTTTTAACTAGAATAATGAGTCTCTCCAACAAGTATTTCAGGAAAAAAATTGATGCAAATGTTGCCTCTCCAGACACTAGCCTTCTTTGGAGTTGCCAGTGAGCTTATTACTAATTTAAATTATGTTCTCCCAGCAGTAAGTATTGAGCACCTTTCTCATGCCTTCCAATGTTTCACCTACAGCTTCAGGTCATCAAGGACCTGAAGGACTATAAGGACTGTTAATTACACATTTTTTAGGTGTTTACAACACGTTTAAAATTATCTCAAGTCTTGAAACAAGATAGCCATAAACACAATGGGCTTTGAATTAATGCTCTTCTAATGAAGGCACAACAATTTGTAACCAGAAGGATCAATTAGGAAACCTTTGTGTTTCACTACATCTTACTTTACTGCCAGTTGCCTGCAAGTAGCCCTCAACCAGAGAAAATGATGGTGGGAAACAGCTAAATAAGAACCTTCTTTAACTGTATGTTTTATCTTGATTCATCTTATTATTTTTAAATTTCACGAGGGCTTTTTATTAAAATACGAAGGCTAATGAAAAATGCCTGAGTGGGTCAATTGACCCATCTGAATGGGTCATTACAAACAATGGAGAACTGTAGAGGCAGTCACACCTGACAAGCATGGAAACTGGCCAAATGAGTCAGGTGAGGGGACTGATCATTTTAAAACAAATATAACTTGCTTGATTTGTTTTCCTTTCCCTCTCTAACAGCAAAATTACTTTGAAGAGGAATAGTAGACCCTGTTCATGATTTTATATTTATAATAGTACTGTCTTATGCAGCTTAGGCTAGTGCTTTGGAAAAAACACTGCTCACATCCAGCATGGTTGACAGATATCAATTGCACCTCTCACTTCTGACTCATACCACTCATTTGACTGGGTATGTTTCCTGTCTAATTTAGACCACCATCGTGACTGCTTTCTTACGGGTCTTCACATGCAGTCAGCATGGCTTTACAAAGGGAAAGTTGTGCTTGACCTACCTGATAGCCTTTTATGAGCACATAACCAGATGGATGGATGAGGGCGGAGCGGTGGATGTGGTCTATCTTGACTTGAGTAAAGCATTTGACACAGTCTCCCACAGCATCCTCACAGACAAACTGAGGCAGTGTGGTCTAGATGATTGGGTAGTGAGGTGGATTGTGAACTGGCTGTAGGATAGAAGCCAGATAGTAGCGGTCAATGGGACAGAGTCTAGTTGGAGGCCTGTATCTAGTGGAGTGACCCAGAGGTTGGTGCTGGGACCAGTCCTAATCAATCTGTTCATTAATGGCTTGGATGAGAGATTAGGGTGCACTGTCAGCAAGTTTGCTGATGACACAAAGCTGGGTGGTGTCAGACTGGGCTGCCATTCAGCGAGACGTCGGCAGACTGGAGAGCTGAGCAGAGAGAAATTTAATGAAGTGTAACAAGGGTAAGTGTAGATTCTTGCATCCGGGCAAGAACAACCCCAGGTACCAGTATAGACTGAGGACTGACCTGTTGGAGAGCAGTTTAGGAGAAAGGGACCTGGGGGTCCTGGTGGGCAGCAGGATGACCATGAGCCAGCAATGTGCTCTTGTGGCCAAGAGGGCCAACAGCATCCTGGGGTGGATCAGAAAGGGAGTGGTTAGCAGATCAAGGGAGGTTCTTTTCCCCCTCTACTCTGCCCTGGTGAGACCACACCTGGAGTATTGTGTCCAGTTGTGGGCCTCTCAGTTCAAGAGAGATGTGGAGCTGTTGGAGGGAGTCCAGTGTAGGGCAACGAGGATGATGAAGGAAGTGAAACACCTCCCTTATGAGGAGAGGCTGAGGGAGCTGGTTCTCTTGAGCTTGGAGAAGAGGAGACTGAGGAGTGACCTCATTAATGTCTACAAATATGTGAGTGGTGGGTGTCAGGAGGATGGAGCCAGGCTCTTCTCGATGTCATCCAGTGATAGGACAAGGGACAATGGTTGTAGATTGGAACATAGGAGGTTCCACATAAAAGGAACTTCTTCCCAGTGAGGATGACAGAGCACTGGAACAGGCTGCCCAAGGGTGTTATGGAGTCTCCTTCACTGGAGATGTTCAAGACCTGCCTGGATGTGTTCCTGTATGACTTGGTCTAGGTGATCCTGCTGTGGCAGGGGGATTGGACTAATGATCTTTTGAGGTCCCTTCCAATCCCTAATGATTCTATGATTTACATTACCCAGAGAATCTGTAGACTTCTTTTTTAACACCTGTCCTTTATGATCTCTAACCACAGGAGGAAGCTTTTTTGCATTAGAGTTCAGTTTGGCTGCTAGAAAATTCTACAGCAATTAAGACCACTGCAAAGCTTGCTGAGTTCCTCTCAAGTGCCAGATGGGTCCCTTCTACTCATCTCCTCTTCTGTTACAATGAAGGAGCTTGAACATTAAAAAAGGTTCCCTGGTGAAACTGCTGATGGAACAAGGCTTTCACTCTTTGAAGAGGAACCTGTGGCATATGCTAGTTACGTCATGCAAGATGCTGGTGGAAAAGGACGAGTAGGACAGCAGACTTGTGGAGACTTTGTTGGGTTGTTCTGAAGACAGACATGCTCACCTATGCGCATGTGAACCTTTGGGCACCCCAGACTTGTTCTGAGCTCTCCTCCTCAAACTCACCTGTCTTATTAGCATAACCACCAGGCAGAAAGAGGGCTCTGCAAACAGGATGTTGGCAGGAGGCAAAATGCATACTGCTTTCAGCCTTTGCAAGACCTGATCTTTCAGGGAGCAACAGACAGCCTGCAGGAACCCTTGGAGAGCAGAGCAGAACAGATATGACAAGGGAAAAATTTGGGGATGCAAGTCTGAAACAACAACTTCCTTTTTAAATTTACCTTTCATGGTTTACCAAGGGAAAGCAAAGAGCCTATCAAGGACACACAGCCTGCCTCTCTCTCACTGTCAAATTTGTTTCCTCATTCAGGGTTTAGAAACAAATGTTTGGGTTGTTTCCTTCTAAATGAAATAAGCTATCTGGGGATGGATGATGAATTCAGGAGATACAGGGTAGGTTACGAGCATGCTCTGTTGCTTCCCCGTGGGACACCTGTGCTCATGAATCTGCACACATTGACCCAGTTACTAAGCCAGCACCCGGTTACAAACTCCCTGTGACCGCATCTCCAACTTGCTGTATTCACTGTATTTTGTTCAGAGACTTTTGGATGTTTAGTGCCTTTTTATGCTGTTGGCATGTGTGAGCAAACTCCATTTTCTGAGCAATTCACTTTATCCTTTCAGATGTCCTTGTTTTTCTTTTAGTCATTTGAAGCAAGTTCCCTCCTCTTCCTCCTCCTCCTCCTCCCCTCTTCTCCCAAGATGACCTGCTAATTTAAATGAATAGAGATTGCAGCAACATTCTCTTTGTAACTGTAAACTAGGAAGGTTTCCTACTTCATGAGGACAAAAATTGAAGACAAAAAGCCTTATTTACTCATCCTGTCCTCCCCTCTCACGCCAGGCTTCTCCCTCAGTGCTGTGACACTTTTTCCAGTCTTGTTTTACACATCCTTTTTTCTTGTTTCTGTGGAGCGACACATCTCAAGTTTCGTGGCCCTATTACATAGTGTTTTCAGATAGTCAGGCTAAATATTCCTTTGAATTAGTGTCTGTGGTCTCAAATTAGGCATCTCATTAATTTGCTTTGTAAAATTATACTCATTGTTTGATTTTGATGAAGCTTTCTCGTATTAGATCCCCTTGTGTAGATAAATGTAGAGCATAGGGTGAGGGTCATTTGCAATGGCAAGAAAAAGATGTAGCCCAAGGTCCACAAAGGTTTTTGTGGTGCTGTCTCCTATTTGGATGGCTCATATGTTGTAGAATTTTACTCCTTCATTAGAAATTGAGAGCACCAATAACTTTATTCCTCTAATCTTGAATGTCCATCCTAGCTGCCAGGTACGTTTTCAGAAATACAAACTTGTGGTGGGGAAAAGTCCACCGCCAGGAACCCTCAGCTTGTCAGTAAAATCCAGTTTCTGGGTGAATTCTGAGTAAAACATACATTTGGGGTATTTTTAAGAGGAGCTGACTTTGCAAGGTGTTGGGAGTACCTTCTTAGATCTGCCTAGGTGCTAAATTTTACTGGCTCTACTGGAAGGTCTTCAGAAGTCTGAATCTTCTCTTCTGTCTTCTTGAGAAAACATTGTTGACCTACCTGTGGCCCTGGTAGATTTGATGAAGACCCAGTAGCTACAGCCACATTGTTGAAAAACAGTTGTGTTTATCTTCAGGAAAATACAAGAACTGTGTACTCCCTTCCTCCTTTTCTGCATGAGAGATCCCCAGATTAGTAATCACATTAGGAAGGACAAAAATTCCTCCGGGTATTGAAACACTTTCAGTACAGGACACAAGGGTAAAAGGTCTTTATTGGAGAAGAAAATACCTCATGCACTTGGGCTGCAGGTTTTATGTGATGTCTAGAAAAACGACAGTAAAATTGGCACCTCCTTGCTCAAGAGGTCCCCAGTGAACATTCAAGACATATCTTGTTTGCAAACACAAATGGATTTTTACTCCTGTTTTCCCTGAGGACATTGCAGAGCTGTGGCAGAGTGAGCTGTATTCTCTTCTGGCTCGTGCATCATCATCAAATCTGTCGGCTAATTTCCATTTGAAGAATCGTTATTGCCAGTATGGAGGCAAGAGCCAGACTGAATTCTCCTCTGATCAGGGGTACAGTTGGATGAGTTGGCATTTAGAGAGATCATCTTTCTGAGTGGTGAGCAGAGAGACCCATGAAAATGGAATAAATATTGGATTTGTTGGAGGTCATAACTAGAAAGTTGCCTCCTTGACTACTGCTGTGTTTTAATCTTGTGGAGAAGGGCAGACTCGTCATGTTTGTTTCTTCTATTTTTTTTGTTTGCTGCTTTCCTTCCATCTTGGAATCCAAAAACATGGAAGATCTCAAACGCTCGTTAAGTATGAGGCACCACAGAATCAATGGGTACCATTTCTTCAGCTGTTATGGAAGAAATAGCAAAACAGAAAAATAAGGACTTTCTTATTTTCTTCTCGTCTTCCCTCTGAGTCTACTTCAAAATCCTTGGAAGAGGTTTTAGTCCCAGGGGCTGCCAGACAGCTTTGCAACCTGAATAATATCACCACCAAGTCCCCAAAAAATGGAGAGGATAGGAAACCAGAAGCTATTTGCAGTATTTTATCTCTCTGTGAGAACAGTCCCAGAATGACTTACAGACCTTGAAGAGAGCAACACCCTTACCCATCCTGAACGGAATGATGATGATGGGTTTTTAATTTCTTTTTTCTGTCTTGTATTTCCTTCCTGTGCAATACAGGATTCCTCTTTATCTTCCTCACTTCCTTCCTATTAAATACCATTTTCCTCTGCTGGCCTTACATCCTCCAAGGAGGGAGAGCATTGTGAAATAAGGTCAGCTCAGCAAAGGCTTTTGAAGCACTCTCAAGGAGAACCACAGAAATAATTTTTTCAGGCTACTATGGGGACTGGATTTTTTTTTACAATGTGTCCTGTTCTGTTCCCATTTTTGCTCCTTATTTTAATGTTTGTAACAAGAGCAGAGCTGACACTAAATGTTAATGTCTGAGATGGGGAAGTGATCTCAGACTGGCCATTCATAAGGGTCCTTAGTGCATCTTTAAAATGGCTTCCAGCTCAGCTTGTCAGTGGCTTAAAGAAACATCTGGCAGACACCTTGTGCTTTGCTTTGGGTGATGTTGTACGGTATTTCTGGATGTCTGATGGTCCACTGCCAGAGGCCTGGACAAGGTCCAGACATTCCCTTGTCACGCAGCTCCTGCATGCACGCGCTGGACCTACTGCTCTGCACTTTGCGTAGAAGATGCATCACACAGACAACTTCTGGCTGTATAGAAGGTCTGCTTTTCACTGGCCTGGTTCATACTTGGCTCTGCTCTGAATTTCAGGAACAGCTGGGTAATGCACTTTTGGCTGCACTGGGCACTATCTTGTGACAAAATATGCAGAATAGCTGCATACTCATGGGAAAAGACTCCCCTAAAAATGTTTCGTGTAAGATCAAGCACAGTTTATCCATTCAGGATTGGAATAATCCTCTCCCTGGAGAGAGTCCTTCCTCAGCTTTGAAAGGGCAACCCCCTATCATCTAATAGGCCATTTTCATCACTGCGGGTGCATTTGACAGATCTGGTCAAATTATGAAGCCCTTTCTTTGTGAGAAAGAGTGTAACAATCACAGATAATGGGAAGCGTGCACACTTAAATCCCTGCTTATGCTAAAGGATTGCCCCAGGAAGGGAAAATGTCTGACCCACTTTCATTGCAGCTTTTTGAAAGACAATGCTGTGCCTCCTGCAGCAAGGAACTTTGCAATGCCAATAATGGGCAGTTTGTGCACAGTATGTGTAAGTAAACAGTGACATCTCATCTGCTGTGTGTGTGCTCCAACAAAACTGCCTCACTGGGATCTCGATGCTTTTGGCCAATTGTGCTGCTGCCTGCAAACATCATAGGAGTGCCGAACATTGAGACGCTTGTGCTGGAACCTCCCCAGACACAGCCATGCTCTGGAATGAAAGACCTGTAAGGTTGTGAGGACCAATTTATATCTTGAGCATCACCTCAGAAACAGCAGCTCTGAAAATTTTATTTAGCAACAACTTTAGTTTCACCCTGTGAAAGAAGTGGTTTACAATAGACCAAAGATCCCCAGGAGTAGTCCCTTGCAAGCATCAAGAGAGCTCCTTAGCAGCGTGCAAAAGGGATGCAGCTCTTCTGACAGGACTCAGGTTAAGCTGATTGTCATTTTTCCTGTTATTTCTAGTAGTGGTAAGCAGATAACAAAGTCTGAATGGAGGTTATTTTTCTGGAGGAAGAGAGGAAATACCACTGTGGTCTTGGAAAATGGGCCAATTCTGTGGTATTTTGTCTCTGAGCAGAGCAAGATGGCTCAGGGGAAGGTGTTAGTCAATTAAAGATAATCTAATTAAAAACATAAAATCCAACCCAGTATTGGCTCTTGCCTGCCCTTCCCCCAAAGAAAGAAGGCACTGAATGACGTGAGGATGCTTTTCCGGCTGCCACAGTGGGTAGAGGCTGTGAGGGCATTTGAGGGAGTATTTCCTCAGTTCCCATCATTACCACAGTCCTTTGTATTCATTTTTGAGTATGAGAAGCCCAGACTAAAAAGAAATCGCCTCCTCTGCAACCTGTTCGTAAGTAGTAATATCCCCCCCTAGATTCCCTCTGCTCCTCTCTGAGGCTTTTAGTAGCTCTTGTTACCAGATGGCAGCAGGCTGGCATTTGTCTAGTTAAAATGGATGCTGGAAGCAGCATCAAAAAGCACATTGTTTTGGACTGTCATTATTTTCATTCCTGGCTGGGCGAGTACCCGGTTGGTACTGCTCCCACACAGCGCCTTACACTGAAGTACCCACCATGAAGGGTCAATCTTTGGAGATGTGATGAAGAGGAGAAGGCTGTTTTTAATTCCTCAAGAACCCTTCTGCTCTCCTTCTCTCTCTCAGGCTGACCTGGTTCCCTGACACCCCAGAAACGGGAAAGAACCCACTAAAGGGAGCAGGTGGTGGTGTTGCAGAGGGGGTACTCTCTGAGAACGTGGGTGGGAGCTTGTCAGGCTGCCGGGAATCTTGTCAGGGTGCAGGTCTAGGTGTCAGTTTTGCAGACAGTCACCCTGAACAGGGGGTAGACACAAAGCTAAAGCTGGGGTGGGGGAATAAATGATAACTTCATATCAGAGAGGTAAGTGTTAGTAATTAGTCTGCAACACTTTGATCATTAATGCATGCAATCAAATTATCATCAGGAATGCTTTCCCACCAGCCCCCCTCTCTTTCCCCTGCTTCTCTGTCTTTATTTTAAGGGCTGGCACACTGCAAAAGCTGACAGCAACAGACCCACCGTGCAACCAGGAGCCTTTCAAAGGAAGCTGCTGCTCCCTAGTGTTTGACGAATTCAGAGCTAGAGCCAAAAACACGAGCAAGAAAGAGCGAGTCCCCAAAGAAAGGCTGAGCAATAAACTAATGGGCCCAGACAGTTTTCTATCCCGAGCCCCAGTTCTTTGTTATCTGCTTGGCTATTGATTGCAGTCCCCATGGATACAGCTCAGGTTTTCCTGCTTTGAGTTCTTAAGTGAAATTAAAAGCATGCGGTTCATTACTCAGTGCTCTCTTCTCTTCCTGTGATCTTCTGGCTACCATCCAGGCACTACTGGCCAATTACACCCCTAGGAATAACCTGCCTTTCCCTTCATATTTCTACATACTCTGCATCTTCAGGAAGATGGAGAAAGAGACCCTGCCAGGCACTCTGTGAACTCTACCTTCCAACAGTGCTGTAAATACGAGCTGATTAGTGTTCCTGCTCTCCAGCCGTGGCTGGAGTTTAGCACCAACTTTCTGTTAAAACCTTCTTGGATACCTATACATCCACGTACACATGTGAATGTGCATGTGCCAGGGTGACAGCTCTGGTGGAGCTCAGATTTTGGCAGAAATGATTGGAGGATTTTGGTAACAGATCTTTTATTAATAAATGCCAGTTCATGTAAACGATCTGTTTTTTCTTTCCTTTCTAAATGGAATTTCACCAGCCTTGGCACTGGGTTTTTGTAAGGGAAAGAAGAAGAGCTGATAAGGGCTATACAAGACTTTTAAAGGGAAATGTATCTTGTGTCCAAGATCAGACTTTTTAGCTAAACCAGGAAGTGCAAATGCCCAATCCACTATGAACTGTTGCTATCAAAAAAATTATTCTTGGGAAGCCACGGGAAAAACTGAGAAATAAAAGGTCAGTAGCACAATGGGCTTTCTCAAAATTAAAGAAAATCTTGAACTGAACTCTGCCACCTAAAACATCCCAGGTCACCCTGAATCTCGCCAGCACTGTTGGTGATACAATCTCCTTTGACAGCCATACCTTAAAGGAAGGGCAACTGAATGCATTAGTATCTCTCTGGATATTTTATAGAGCCATCTATCAGGCTCTTCCAAGTAGCATTTTGTCTACAGAGTTTAACATCAAAGATATGGAAAGCCAATGGGTTGGCTTCCTCTTCCCAGAACTAGAGGTCAAATAATTCTTGATTACACAGTACAAATGTACACATACACTGCTGATAGGTGTAATAATAGTAGGCAAGTGACAGGAGATGCTGGTGAGAAGTGTGCTCAAATTCAGGCCACTTATCTAGGTTTTCAGCGCGGCCTGAAGTAGGACCTACATTTAAGATTTTTGGCAAGTCTGAATTACTTCTTTTCATTACATAATTGGCCTGTAACTCTAATGATGATAGTGGAGCTGCTCCAGATTTATACTAATGTAACTGACAGCAGATTTTTGGCTCTGAGTCTGTAAGTAAAAGCTTGCCATAAATTCAGTATTCAGACTGTCCTTTGTAGTTTCTCTTTTTTCCCAGAGAGGAAGCAAGTGCTTCTGCCTTCAGATTAATTCCTTTCTGTAATATTGTCTTAGGGTTACTGAGAGTTTGCTTCTATTCAGCTGACCTATTTAAGTTAGGTGAGCTTGTGTAGAGAACACATTCATCCCATATATAACAGTGGAGTTATTACACGTGCATTGTTCCCAGAATAGTTCCCCCTGAAAATTACTGCGTGGCGTGTTTTATGGGCTTTCACCAGAGAGGCTAAAATTGACTCAAGTTTGAAGAACGTCTATTTAAATCTTTTAAATTGTGAATGCTTAAAAGAGGGGATTTTTGAGAGTGAGCCTGGGGATTTTTTTATTTTAGCATTGTATTTAATGGCGTATTTGGCATTTAACATGGGGAGGTGTACGTGGTATATCTCTGTGTGTATGTTTATATCTAGAGAGAAATAACTCATGTGGAATGAAAATCCATTTAGCAGAAAAATGAGATCTCTCGAGTGTTTGCATTTTCTGCTGGAACTAGAAAACACTAGTACTATAAAAAAATAAGATACAGAATGATCTAAACCAATAAGATATGATTTTATGCCAAGATGTGAGAATGGATCTATATCTTTATCAGGTTTCTCTCACTCGAGAGATGAAAATCACATGGACGCTTGTTAGAAATTCACTCTATACAGCATATCTTTCAGAAATACATCGTAATGATGTCTGACAGCTTCAAAAGTGAATTAGGGGCTCGGGGGTAGTTTCTGCACCCCCGCCACGAATAAAAGCCACAGCTCAGCCGGGCTCATCGACATGCGTACAAGGACACGATCAGCAAAGGGAAACACAGGGGCATCCTGACAGGTTGCCATCAGGCCTCTGTGTGAGTGCAAGATGCAGGTCAAACATTCCCCAGTACAGAACAGATTGCTGGGAACCTGTGCTGACTGCGCCTTGCACTGGCATATTTTCCTACCTTTTAAACTCAATGAACAAACTTTTGAACTGGTGGGGTAATGAATACTACAGAGGAAGTGAAGCTCTGCACAGACCTACTGTTGTCCAAGGGTCATACGCTGCTGGCTTCTTGTCCCATTGTCAAGTGCATATTAGCTAGTCCTCCTCCAGATTCAGAGGTCCCCTGCATTCAGTGAGGAGATAAAAAAAAAAAGCAGGGTACCTTTTGTTGGGTAACATTTATTCCTATTTTACTCAATACCAGAGAAGCTGAAACCTCTGTCTTGATTTTCCTCCTCCTTTTCTTCCCTCTCACTTACTGTGTCTTGGGCGGATGTGTTTGCTATTATGAAGTCTATTGAAACATAAACATATACTTTTAAAATAGCATTTCACTCTGACAATACTCCTGGAGAGAGCTGAGAATATTATGGTGGAGATAATGTACTCCAGACAATAAGAGAAGACAGGAGCGGGAAGCTTATCTGCTAGAACCCCTATTGCCTATTTAAACAATAATCCCCTTCAAAATGATGTTTTTCTGTGTATGCTTAAAATGCATGATATTCAGCATGTTTGTGTGGCTTTTAATAGCCCAGATAATTTTCCATACAATTAATTCTCTGAATATATTCTGGTTTGCTCCTGCAATTTGTAATATGGGCTGTTCCTGTTTGGATAGAGGCTCACCCCTTCCTGGAGTGGCTGCCCCCAAAGCTGGGCAGCACTTCACCACAGAGGTGCTCAGTGGGGATGTGCACCACCTGCTCAAGATGGATAGGTGGCTTTGCAAAGCCTTATACAGCTACTGTTTCTTTTCTGAAGACAGATTTTATTTTCATTCCCTGCCTTGATTTCTGTGGTAGTGGAAACACAAGGATTTTGTCTCTGAGAGCAATGCTAAGCCCGCATGTAGAAAGAAAGGACTGAGTAACAACCAATGAGAAACTAGGGAAGATGGGGTAAAATGTCCTGCATTGTAAAGGTGTGCTGTGAATGCTCTAGAAGGTGGGAAGAGCCAGAGGTGTTGTCATGAGCAAAAAGAGCGTTCCTCAAGGCAGATGGGCGCAGGAACACAGTTCATGCCATCCCCTCAAAGGGATCCAAGGCAGAGGGTGTTGCTCAGGCTGCAAAAAAGGTTTGATACGGGCAGGTGTATTTCCACTGATGACATTTAATGTTTTCAGGAAGTCCTTTTTAAAGGACTTTTAAAACAAGGACTATGTTTATTCCCACTGATATGGATGGAGATAGCAGATAATTTCCCATTTACTCCAGAGACATGGACACCTACAGTCATGGAAAAACACTTTTGTCCACCTCCATATGGGCTGTTGGGCCACCAAGAGAGAAGGAGCTCTGGGTTACGGTACGGGAAAGGCCGGCAAGGCAGATCTTCATCTTGGTGTTAATCAGCATTATCTCTTCCATGATGAACAATGCCAGCTCAGTTTACACCCGCTGAGGATCTAATTGGCATTTGGCTCTGGCTGCAAAATTAGGATTGCTTCATCATTGTGCTTCTGATCCTGTATCAAGGGAATCAATGAGGAATTTGATTACAGGCTCCTATTGGGATTCATAGCCCAGCCTGGGGATGTTAATCATCAAAGTTATGACTGAGGGATACAGAGAATTGGCTGAGAAATTCAGATCACTTTTCAAAAGGAAAATGGAAGCCAAATCTATGCAGTCTGAGAGGGTTTAATTATGGTAGAATTTTAACTTGGAAAATAAAATAGTCCTGAGAGTTGATTCCATTTTCTTTGTCATTGACTTGTGCTGAAGCTCACCTCCTTTCCTTTCTTCAGTATGCGTATGGTGGACATAGCAACTAACTTCTGGAAGAGAGAGAAGATGATGGTGTGGTTATTCATCCACTGACATTGTGCCTTTAGATATAGTGAAATCTCATCTGCCGTTTGCCCATGCCTAGGAGGATATGGATAAATCACACTACTTTCCAATCCCATTTTTCTACCATCTTTCTTCCCAATTGGTTCAGTCAACCTACTCTGAAGATACATAAACCATATGAACTGTTAACAACAGTCGGGCTTGAACTGGATATGAGCCTTCACCCGTGAGTGCTGCAGGGTGTGGGAATGCATTGCTTGTCTTTCACAGCAGCTGGTACTGGCCTGTTGTCAGTGCAAGAATTGCACAGATGGAAATACCATGTCTTCTGCATGGAGTGGATACTCTAGGGGAGGGAGGGACTGCAGGCCACAGCCCTCTCCCAGATGGCATCTGTGTTTGAACTCACACACTAGGTTCATCTGAATTACTAAAGACTCATTTTTGCATTGCAAGACTATGACATAGATGAGCAATGACTTCAGGTTATGATCTGTTGATGATAGAAGTAAATCAATGCACTAGAGATGAACAAAGGAGAGATTACTAACTCAGTGGTTAATGCAGATTGCCAAAAATCAGGATTTGCCTCTAGCTTTGCACTGATTAGTGTCTGACCACAGGAAAACCACATATCGTCTCAGAGCCTCAGTTTCCCCACCTGTGATATAGTGATAAGGCTGATAGTTACATTTCATTACGGGTGAAGAACCAATCATACTGGGCTTGGAGCACATGGCCTAAAAAAATCCCCCCAAAACATTAAGTAGAAAGATCTGCTGTTGTTTGCTTTCCCTTAGACCCAGTGGGGCTAAGCAGGGGTATATGATATATGAATGCAAAATCTGTCCCTCAGTGTGGGTGGTTTTATTTGTTTTCTTTGTTTTAATGAATGGCTCTCCAACCTGTTTTCAAACCATGAGACACCTTCTACTGCTAGGAAAACAAAAAAACCCCAATGTGCTTCTCTGTGCCAGCAGTAGACTTACAAACAAGACCAGAAAATACAGTGTGTGCTTCTAAGGGCTGTCTCATGGATATATACGAGTTACATACTTTTCCATCATTTTGTTGATTAATAGGCATAATATCGTGTCTGATCACTGCAGTAAGTATACTGTGAAGGATAACCACTGAAGACATCTAATTGTTTTCCCTTTGGGTTTTTTTTTGGGGCTAATGCTTTAAAATAATGGCCCTAATCATTATTAATTCCTTTGGTGTTCGCTGGAATAGCATCAATCACAACTAACTCATTTGCTATTAATGTGGATGTCACAGATACTTCTGTAGGGTTTCTTTCTGCTAGAATTCAGTGTTCATTAGCTGGAGCAGGTTTTTTCTCCCATTGTTCCTGGGGGGTTTTGAGAAATCTCTTCCTCAGGGGAGAGGCACACCACCGTGTGCTGAGCTTATCTGGTGTGCAAAAGGATAGGACTTCTTTTAAATGCAATGACCCTTGGTTTCTCTCTCTGGCACAGAAGTGACCCTTCTTGCTCATCCACTCTGCATATGCTGCTCTAGTCATCAAAGATTAAAGACAGATTCCCACACTCTCTGAAACTGTCAGGAGACCCTCTCATTTTTCTTCACACACTCTCCAACCTGGCATACAGAGAGAAAAAAACCCAAAGTTTTAATTTACCCTGCTGACAAGCCCAGGATTTTAAGATTAAGCTGTGTATCTAATGATGCTAATTAAGGAAATCTCTGAAGATCTAGCTGTGATCGTAATAAATAACAATAAGGTCCTCAATTTCCCTCTGAAAGAGACATCGTGAAAGAGCTTAAAGCAGTTTGTTGTGAAGTTGCAGCCACTGCAAGATTCCTAACAACTGAATCGAACTACTGGTCCTCCAGCTCTTGCTGCTTACCTTAGCATTGTGGGCTTTCTCTGTTTTATTCTTTTATTTTTTGGATGATACCATTTGCAAGCTAGACTTTGGCCTGCCTTCTCCTATTGCGAGTCCCCTCAAAGAGTCTGTGTCAAGGAGAAAATCTGTCTTTGCTAGCATCAACCTAGAGCACTGCCTGCTGTGGGCACAGGGGACCCCACAGCATTTATGAGTTAGCTGGACAGCAGTGTAGCTTCGAAAACACAATGACATTTAAAAGACCTTCAGGGATACCACCCTGCCTCCAGCTGCTGCAGAAGTGCAATGGATTCCCAGTATTTCAGCTTCATGTCCACCCACCATTGACAGACACCTCCAGTTCTAAGCATTATCTATAAGGTCTATGTGTAGATAACTGAAAGCTCCCTTGGTGTGTGGCTTGAGTCTGAATCTAGCAGTGTTATCACCAAAGCCTCCTCTAAAGTCTGATAGCAAATATCTGCACCTTAATTGCCTGTAACCAGTGGTGGCACCACTCCAGTGACCTTTTGTCAAGTAAAAGGCTCCCCTCTGTCTTGGACCTTTGTGACAGTGTTAGTGAAGTAGCTGTAGTGTTTCTGCTAACTAGATCTCTTTATCCTGTAGCATGTCACCTTTAAAGCCAAGAAACTTGAGCTGCAATCACTGCTTTGGCCACATGTGTGTTTTCTCATTAGTGGTCGATTTTCTACAAAATGCTGAGGTTTCACATGCCCATAGATATTGCTTTTTGATGCTTTCAGGAAAATGCCAGTGGAGCCTATTGTCTCCTATTTCGTTTCCAAACAACTCAGTATTCCGTATTCTTCACTAAAATGAAGTACCTCCCAGTGGCCTTACCCTTGGGAGCAAACCAACAAAAAATAAAAACTGCATATGTCTGCGTGTGCACGTGCACACAAGCCAATCTCATGTTTCATGCCTTATGCAAGGCCTAATGGGTGATGTAAAACTAAAGGCAGGAATGGACTTGCTTAGTGTTCCCTGAGCATTCTTTCTAAATTCATTGCCATTAGTTTTCCAGTGTTGTTATAAAACTCAGTGAGTTTGTCATAGCTCACAGTAACATCTCCTTTCAGCAGCAAAGATAACCCTGCTGTTGTAATAGATGCTAAGAGAGACCTCCAGCTGAGACACACTTCCGCTCAGCTCCTCCTGGCTTATATGGAGTAAGCTGCTTTGTGGCTCATCCAGGAGAAGATCCTCATTTCAGCGCTGCCTCAGGACACAAGCTCTCCCAGCTCTCTCACAAATAGAGCACTCCCAGGGGTGAAGCACACAGGGATGCCTCCTAAACCCGAGGAAAATAGCAGGCACCAGCCTGATGCTATATAGTTTTCCGTGTTTATCTTAAGAATGAGCAGCAAGATCAGAGTCCTTGGAAAAGAGAACATAAACTGGGAGATGTATTTCTCCTAATCCTTCCCTTGGTTTGCAATATACAAACACAGGCATCTTTAGCAACTTTCGCCATTTCTCAGTTGCATCTTTGTTATTCACTGTGAGGATTTTACCTCTCCACTGCCATGAGTGCTGGACTGCTTCTTCACCCCATCCCACGATCTCCCAGGTGATTCCTCATGAACACATGCTTCCCACTATCAGCTGTTGCCCTGACACTGTGAATTAGACTTAGGAATAGAACAGGTTTGTCATGTCACACGTGTCCTGGGGTAAGGTTGCCTGAAAATGGTTTTCTCATGCTGATTGTGTTGGAAGGACGGTTGTGTCCTTCATACCGTCTGTTTTCCACAGTTTGATCCTGGTTGAGTAACAAACCCTGATGGGATATTGGCACTGCTTAGGTGATTCACCTGAATTGCTGACCCAGTGCTGGCTCTTAACCCATCTGTGCTTCTCATAGGCAAATGAGGTCACTCAGGTTTTGTGGTACTCCAAGCCATCCATAGTTAAACTTCTAAAAGATTCATATTGTCATTCAAGCCACTGTAGGGTTCCTGTCTCTAATTATGGTCTGAAAATGTTGACTTGGGATTGGAGCTGCTTATAGGCTCTGTACCAATATTGTTTTCCATTCGAAAATGCTATTTAGTCAAACCCACCGTTTCTTGGGATCAATGAAATGGCAGCATCTTCTTCCAGGGAAAGGTCTGAATTGTGGTGAAATAAAACTTGCGTAACTCCTGTTTGGAAAATTGTTAAGTTTTGAAATTTTCAGTCCTTGTAACATATGCAGAGGGTTTTGTTTTAATTTTTGAGAGCAAACTTTGTATCTGCATCATTTGAGTCTAACACGAGTGTAGAAATGCATAAAGTAGACTGTTGTCCTATGCCAATAGCCTCTGTACCACAGATGTGCTGCTGGAAATGTTCTGCCATTCTTTATTGTCTCTCTTCATTAAAATCCCATGAGTAGTTGCTGCTCAATACTAATAGAAATATCTCTTTATTTTTTGGCATAGAGTTTCCTCTTTCTATCGCAATATAAAATTTAAATTTCAAAACAAAAATTGGCTGAGCATTTTCCTTGGTGGACAGCTAGGAAATAGGATTTTTTTTCCTGTTCTGCACTGAATTAAACCCAATTTTCCCAACGTCTTCTTTTCCACTGTGATTAAAATGTTCATTCTACAATGTATCCTAATCACTGCACCAGGGATCTATGAGAGTTCATGGACTATTTCTAATGGAAATGCAAGATGCAATGGACAAAAACAGGTTTGTTGTGCAGACACATGTGCTGTGTAGAGCTTCCCTCCTCTGCCAGAAGACTCTTGAGAATTTCAGATCCAGAATGTTTTAACAATACTCTTTCCCACACTGTATTGGCAAAAATCTGCCCCACCACCTACTGTAATTATAATTTACAAATTCCTATTTGCATGCTGATAAATGGTTGTTTCATTTATACACACTTTCCTGTGCCCTGGGTAAGTCATTTGCCTTTTGCTGTGCCTCAGTTTCCTTTCTGAGAAACAAGGTTTTCTGATCTTTCATAGGAATATTTTGGAAGAGGCAGTTTATATTTACAAAGTGCACTGAACAGGAAAATAACTTGCTAGGGGAATTTTCTCATTGGAATAATTAATCTGATTCATCCAGGACCAATAAGGGTGTCATTGCACAGCATTTTCTTACAGATCCTAAAGGAGATGAGCATGAAAGAATGAATGCTGACAGGCTGTCTGCTGTCTGTATTCCCCGAACCACTGAGATTCTTGGGGTATGGGGTTCATTGAGTTGGCAGCCGCAAGGCACTTGCAGATGGGGTTTGGTGGAGGCTGGTGTCGTGTGCTACTCTGGGTGCCAGGCTGAGTGGTATCACAGGCATTAAAGCTGGAAAGAAATCCTCTGCTGTGTTTTAAGCTTTTTTGTGCTGTACTTTTAGCAATAGGGAAAAGGCCATGGGATCTTTATAGTTACTGAGCTGTAGTTAATAGTATAGTTAGTATTATCTATTCACCCATCTACTCAACTGCCAAGGGCCATATAACCCACACATCTTAAAGGATAGAGGTGGTGAGAAATGGGTAGACTTGACTCTGCAGTTACCAGGCTTTTCTTTAAGTCTGAAGGACTTTATATTTCATCCAGGCACTGAAACAGGCACCCTGAGGATGGATGGCTGGCACTGGAGGGAGAATTTTTAGCTGCCATGAGGGACACCAGCAAGGAATGCCTTATTGTTCCCTGCCTGCCATGTCTCCTGGCCTGTGCACTCCTTTGGGTCGCAGCTGAGGCTCTTGTGTGCAGAGACAATACCCAAAATTGATCTGGCCCATGAGCAGAGGCTGCTTGTTTCTATCTCTTGTCTAAAATTTGCATGCATTAAATTAAATCACTTTTTATTTTCAAGGACAGAGATTAATCCATTTAGACTTTCTACTATTGCTCAAAGTGTATTAGCTGCTTAGCCCAGAAAAAAAGTAAAAGGTTTAAATATATCCCATCTTCTTTAACATCTCCCTGTGATTAGCAACAAAGGCCCTCCTGCTCAAGTACAGCAAATATTTAACACCCTCCTCAGTTAGCTTGAACTAATTTACAGCTTGGCCTCTGTGTCTGCCAGGCATGGGAGATTCTGCAGCAGCCAGCAAGCCTTGTTCCCTCTCCCTAACCCCTTGGACATGAGAGGCACAGGCTCCCTAGCAGCAGTAGCAAGGAAAACCTTATCTGTTGCCTTACTCTTGTTTGGGATAAAAGACAGCAAATGTCTCCCAGTGTGAACTGTCACTCCAAAACACTTGTAGGATTGTGAGGGTGAATCTTCCTAAGCAATATTTAATGGAAAGGGAAGTATTAAATGCCTGGGAAACTCTAAAAAACCAGATGTGCTACTGTCCTGGGGAGCCCCAAGTGTCCTGAAGGGCAGGGTGCTCTGCAAAAGCATCTTTCCCCACTGTTTCCATTGTTACCCTTGCCAGTGGCAGTTATTGTGTGCAAACGGGAAAATCACACATTGCTTTACCCACTCATGAATGGAAGTAGCAGGACTGAGTTTTGTCTCTCCTGGGGCTCTGGTACAGTGATGGCAAGTGGAAATGGCTGTCCTCTGGTACCCAAGCCTGTAAGTCATGCTCAGCCATCCCTGTGATGCATGGTACACACCATCTTCTTGAGGCAGGCGAGAGATGGAGCCATTAACAAAACAGATGATAGGGCTGTAGGCAAGTGCAGCACTTTGCCTCACTAGTAGGCTCACTTCTCACAGCATTTATCTGGAACATGGCAGACACAGATTCCTGCTGGTAGATCTCCTTAGCACCTGCATGAAAAAGCTAGGGTTTATTTCAAATTAATTAGTTGCTGGATTTGACACCCCTGTGGCTCAAACTCTCCTTTTATTTGCTTAGTGGACGCAGACTGGATATGCAGACCAGAGCAGGACCTGGGCCTGTAGAGCAAAGAGGGTGCTGGCATCCTCCTTATACTAGGGAGGGGTTTCATGCCC
Organism: Rhinopomastus cyanomelas; assembly: GCA_013400115.1. Classification (NCBI taxonomy): domain Eukaryota; kingdom Metazoa; phylum Chordata; class Aves; order Bucerotiformes; family Rhinopomastidae; genus Rhinopomastus; species Rhinopomastus cyanomelas. The sequence goes on from VXBP01001534.1 coordinate 155,490, forward strand.
TTCTTGCAACCCCTCATCTTATATTCTCACTGTGGCTTCCCTTAACAGCTCCAGAGTGAGTACAGTAACCATCTGGGCGTGATTTGTGGTTGATGCTGAGTGTGCTGCACAATACTCTTTATGACTCCCTGTCCAGGTCACAGTGTAGGTGGCTTTAGATGTGGAAGAGAGTGCCAAAACCTCTCCATCACTGGACATCTTTTGAAAGAGGTGGGACCTGAGTTTTTTTGCCTCATCTAAATATCTGTCCATACATGATCATTTGGGTGATATTGTTTTTTATTGCTGCAACTTGCAACAAGAGCTAGAACAGAGGTCCTAGGAGCAAGCCCCAGGGGTGTCTGCCTGTCACTTCAAGGTGTTTTAATTTGGATGACTGAATCACCAAAGTACCTCATCCCTGCCCAAGGGCACTCAGGAACTAAGTCTTGTTATGGAAGAACATTGAATTCCCTTTTTCCTACAAATGAGCTTGAGCTGTCCTGATAATTAGTACTTTATCTTACATGGCACAAAAAGGGAAGGGGGGCTGTCCTCAGCCTTCACTGCTGGGCAGCCTCCCTGTTTCTTCTTATTATCTCTGATAATGATGGGAGAGAATAAAAGGCCCAAAGCTGCTTCAGTCACCTCATTTCATCTGGTCTGAGATTCAAGTCACTCGAGAGTCAAGAGAGCTTTTTAATTTCCAATATTATTGCTGCCAGAAATTAAAAATAAACTGGGAGCAAAACTATCATATTAGCCAATCACACTGGAATTGCCTTTATTGTTATTGTTGTCATTATTATTATTATTTGATCATCTTTGGGAGAATTAAAGCTATTCAGCACATCAAAATATGTCTTGGATCTGCATGGACTGGCATTAACTATTCTATAGTCTGTATTACTGATGGGCTAACAGCCAAACCATTCCAGCATGCTCTGCTGGAATCAAGTTTAAATTAATGCCACCAGTTCATAAAAAACACTTGTGTCTATATAACTTTCTTCATGACATCTTGAAACATTTAATTAGCTGAAGTGACTGAGTGAAGAACCTCAGATGTAATCAAGCCAGTATCTCAGCAACATTAAAAAAACAGCTTGTTTGGGAGGGCCAGACCAGGCCATGATCCCAAGGAAAGAAAGGATCTGATCTTGAGGGAGGAAAGGCCGTGATCCTGAGGGAGGAAAGGCGGTGATCCTGAGGGAGGAAAGTTCATGATCCTGAGGGAGGAAAGACCACAGTCCTGAGGGAGGAAAGGCCGTGACCCTGAGGGAGGAAAGTTCATGATCCTGAGGGAGGAAAGACCACAGTCCTGAGGGAGGAAAGGCCGTGACCCTGAGGGAGGAAAGTTCATGATCCTGAGGGAGGAAAGGCTGCCATCTTGAAGGAGGAAAGGCCGTGATCCTGAGGGAGGAAAGTTCATGATCCTGAGGGAAGAAAGACCACAGTCCTGAGGGAGGAAAGGCCGTGATCCTGAGGGAGGAAAGTTCACGATCCTGAGGGAGGAAAGTTCACGATCCTGAGGGAGGAAAGGCTGCCATCTTGAAGGAGGAAAGGCCGTGATCCTGAGGGAGGAAAGATCAAGATCCTGAGGGAGGAAAGTCATGATCCCAAGAGAGAAAAGGTCATGATCCTGAGGGAGAAAAGGCCATGACCCTGAGTGAGGAAAGGCGGTGATCCTGAGGAAGGAAAGATCAAGATCCTGAGGGAGGAAAGGCCGTGATCATGAAGGAGAAAAGGCAGTGATAGAGAGGGAGGGCACACGGCGGTACTGA
>VXBP01001534.1:157298-223656 GCA_013400115.1 Rhinopomastus cyanomelas
AAAGGCGATGATCCTGAGGGAGGAAAGGCCGTGATCCTGAGGGAGGAAAGTTCATGATCCTGAGGGAGGAAAGGCCGTGATCCTGAAGGAGAAAAGGCAGTGATCATGAGGGAGGAAAGGCCATGGTCCTGAGGGAGGAAAGGCCGTGATCCTGAGGGAGGAAAGGTGGTGATCCTGAGGGAGAAAAGGCAGTGATCATGAGGGAGGAAAGGCCGTGATCCTGAGGGCGGAATGTTCATGATCCTGAGGGAGGAAAGGTCGTGATCATGAAGGAGAAAAGGCAGTGATCATGAGGTAGGAAAGGCCATGGTCCTGGGGGAGGAAAGGCCGTGATCCTGAGGGAGGAAAGGCTGTGCCAGGGCTTCTCCTTCCAGCCTCGGTGCCTGGCCTGCCTATGACCCCTCAGTGGGAAGGACTTGGAGGAGTGGCAGAACAAGACGACATATTTGTCCTCCTGTGGTAACCATGGCTGACAGATTCCATATTCCATGTTCCCAAATACCGCCCAGGCTCAAGGGTGTTGGTCCAGGATTTACTCATTCTGAAAAACAGCAGAGCTTTTCATGTGTACTCCATGACCCTGAAGGTCATTTCCAACCTAAACAAGTCTGTGATTCTGTGAAAGGCCACCAGCATAGCAGAGTGTACAGACCCTTGAGCTCACTGCATGCCTTGAGCCTCATCAGGGCTGAAAGGTGAACAATTCCCCCTTTGACCTCCCCATGTGCCCTGAGCCTTGGGCTATGTCAGGGCTGATGGAGATGTTTCAGCTGCACTTGCAGAGTCCTTTTCTGTCAGCTTAAGGGATAAAAACAAAGCAGTAGAAAAGGACATACTGGAAAGCTATTCTTCAGAACAACTGCTCTAACCTCATTCCCTCAGCTGCCATGGAGAAAAATCTTTTAAGAGTAGCAAGGAAGAAATTAAGAAGAAAGGCTGTTGCATTTATACAAATACATACAACCCTGCTCTACAGTCCTGGAAGATAGTGTCAGAGACTAGACCACACCACCAGACTAAAATTATCCCTTGCAGTTTGGGACTGCAGAGGTGCAGTATGAAAAAATAGGACTGAATAATACAGAAAAGAGGAGGAGAAGGTTACTGTCCACAACATCAGACTTTGTATGTACTTACGGTCATTCTGCTGCACTAATCTGTTCCCAAAGTCAATGCAGAAATGTACTTTTGCAATAAAAAAAGGCCGGCTATCTGTGAAGAATTAGCTGCAAAAACAACAGTGATATGGCTGGGGTTTGTTGTTGCACAGAGTGGAACACGGTCTTGCTCTCCCTGTGCTGGATGAAGCCTTAAAGACCTTGGATGTCTCAGCAGGGAAGTCCTGGTTGCTATTCCTGACTCTTCACTGCTGGCCCGTGCCTCCATGTCCCAGACATCCATAAGTTTATAACATAAACTGGACTTTCCACAAGATATTTTTTGCTCACAAAAAGCCATTTCATTTTTACAGGAAGTGTTAATTTGACATAGTCTGTATTAACTTCCTTTTATTCTTGTGGTACATGTTACTTCCTCAGGCTTTAGTAGCACAAATTCTTTGAAGAAGGAAACTGAAGATTACATCAGTGTGGCATCTCATCAGATCTGTGAACAAGATAGCGTCAGTGTAGCAGTACTGGCTTTAAGCTTTACATCCCCAGAGATGTGAATGCTCAGGATGTTCTATGGTTCCAGGATCACCCCCTTTTCCCATTCGAATGCAGCCACCCTATGTGACACCCTGGGCATACTGAAAGGTGAGTGACCATGTGTCAGTATATGATGCTGCCGCAACTACACGTTGTCATTTCCTTTAACATAATGAAAAAGCAAGTTTATCCTTAGATAGGAGGTTCTAAATTTTTACTGAAGATACACTTAAAATTACACACTCAGTTATTTAACACTGGATTCCTAATTCATAGGTCATCCCATAGCTTTTGTAATTAATCAAAAAACAGCAATAGGTTGCAGAGGTTCTTCTCTTTTTCCTTTCAGCTGCAAATTTTAAACTGCTTGCAAGCAAAGTATTATTGACAAAATTGTGCAAGTCATTGTGTATAATAAATAGATTTAATGATCTCTGTAGACAATCCCAAACAAGAAGAAAAATTCATTGCATAAATGATTTCTTGTTAATTATTTGCTCTGTTCTGCTCCCTGATACCTAATGAGATTTTTGACGATCAATTAGTTAAGGTTCAGATAGGATCTTGAATAATGTTTTAAGATTCTAAAATATTAGCTGAGGCTTTTTCTGCAAATGTTCTTGTTTGAGTTTACTTCATCAGTTTTTTACAGTCCATATCCTAACTGACCACTTTGTTTGGATTTATAATTATTTGCTATGCAAACCTCCAAATATTTAAAGTGTTATGGTTTAACTGCAGCCAATAACGAAGCACCACACAGCCACTTGCTCACCTGCCCTGGGTGGGATGAGGAGAGAAATATGAGAGTAAAATTGAGAAGACTTGTGGGTTGAGATGAAGGCAGTTTAATAGGTAAAACAAAAACTGCATGCACAAAGCAAAGCAAGGAATTCATTCACCACTTCCCACATGCAAGTAGGTGGTCAGCCATCTTCAGGAAAGCCGGGGTCCCTCACACTTTATGGTTACTTGGACAGACAAACACTATCACTCTGAACATCCTTCCTTCCTTCTTCCCTTAGCAGCTTTACAAGCTGAGCATGATGTCATATGGGCTGGAATGTCCTTTCAGTCAATTCTGGTCAGCTGTTCCAGCTCTGCCCCTTCCCAGCTTCTTGTGCACTCCCAGTCTGCTCGCTGGTAGAATGAGGGGCAGAAAATGCCTGGACTCTATGTACAGACTGCTCAGCAGTACCTAAAGTATTGTTATCAACATTGTTTTCAGCAAAAATGCAAAACAAAGCCTCCATTAGCTACTGTGAAGAAAATTAACTCCATCTCTGCCCAAACTATCACAAATGTCACTTTCATTTCACATGCTAATAAGTCGTCTACCTCACTCTGATTTGTGGGTGTAGTTTTGACTTTAATGAAGATTTGAGTGTTTACACAAATAAACACTTCAGAGAATAAGTTTAATGGCTAGTCTAAAAACTTAGTGCATTTTAAAGGCAGAAGAGTTATTATTTGAATAATTCATGTGTAAACCAGACCATTTTATACCTTTCCAGTAGCCTTTGCAATGAAGGGAATGAATTCTTTCCCACCATACAGGTGAGTGCTATTGAGTTCAATAACATCTTGTTGAATAAGAGTGTATCTTTTAGAGCACATCGAGCCTCTATGAAAAGACTCCAGGTGATGATAAATGCATCCCTTTCCTTGACAAAGTGTGCTAATGGTTGTTCTCCACTGGTGCAAAGTGGAAGTATAGTTCCTATTGAAGGTGGTTTTCAGTATCTTTATTAGTTAGCTTTTCACAGAAAAAAAAGTTTAAAAAAATCAAAAGAAGGCTCCTTTTAGCTCTCAAAGATATTCACAGCTCCCACAGCAGACGGTCTAGTGAGTAAATATAAAGTAACAGACTTTGTAACCACACTATTTACTTGGTTCTTTGCAATGGCTCTGAATAAGCCATTAAGGACTGTTGTGTAAATATAGGATTATGGGCTCTTTAAACACATGCTATTCACTTGTTCTGCCATTATGGGGATCTCTCACTAGCAGGCTCCTACTGACAGACTCTTTGTTAGCTTTCTTTCAAAGAAAAGACAGCAATGGCTTTCTGCTTCTTGCTTTGCCTCCACCTGTGTAACTTAAAGAGTGATAACGGGAGAGCTCTGCCTCTTTGGCTGAGCCATATGGAACTTTTGGACCTCCTGGGATCATGGCATAAGGGTTACATGTTGGCATCTCGCTAATGTGATTTCACTAGACTTAAACAAACTTCTCATGTATCTCTCCCAGTCTTTTCTGAAGACACTAATGGATTTTTCTACCAGTTTTCTACTGTTTTTCTACCAGTTTTCTACTCAGTCTAAAAACAGGGGTCATTGTTTCCAATCATCAGTACCTATCTAGTTCAGAAAGGATCTGTGTTTACACTGAGTCCACATGTCACCACCCATTTAAAATCTCCAAAGAAAGCTCATAGTACTTCTGATGGCAAAGCAGTCGATGTGGTCTATCTTGACTTGAGTAAAGCATTTGACATGGTCTCCCACAGCATCCTCACAGCCAAACTGAGGCAGTGTGCTCTAGATGATCAGGTAGTGAGATCGATTGTGAACTGGATGCAGGATAGAAGCCACAGAGCAGTGGTCAATGGCACAGAGTCTGGTTGGAGGCCTGTATCTAGTGGTGGGCATCAGGAGGATGGAGCCAGGCAATTTTCAATGTCATCTAATGATAGGACAAGGGGCAATGGGTGTAAGCTGGAATATAGAAGGTTCACATCAACATGAGAAGGAACTTTTTCACAGTGAGGGTAACAGAGCACTGGAATGAGCTGCCATGGGGGTTTTTGGAGTCTCCTCTGGAGATGTTTAACACCCACTTGGATATGTTCCTGTTGGACTTGGTCTAGTTGATCCTGCTCTGGAAGGGGGTTTGGACTGGATGATCTTTTGAGGTCCCTTCCTATCCCTAATGTTCTGTGATTCTGTGTTCTATGAGCAAATTCAAGACTGGAAGTAAAAAATCAAACAGGTATGGACAGATTCTGCTAGTACAGTGGTCAACATTAAAATCAGCAGACAAGACAGAATTTTCTAGGATGCTACATTTCTTTAATCAGTTATATCAAATCATATCAATAAAATATATTTTAAAAGTGAAATCTAGGAAACACACATTCACTCTGTAATATTCTGTTCTAATTAATTCTTAGAAAGATTACACATTCACAAGATGTGCTGACATTTGCTGACATTAGACTACTACTAGCAGCAGTGGGAAAACATGGAGGTCACAGAGAAACAAGTCCTAAAACCAAAGACATCTGGGAGAACTCCAACCACTGGAAAGGGTATAGGAAACACTATGCACCTCAAATGACAGGAGCTGTTCTGAAATCTGACATGACATTTGGCTTGCCATTCCCTTTGCAAGGTCCCATGGGTGGAGAAGATGGAGAATGAAGAAAGGAAGTGACTTAAGGAGTCTCCTTAGTTGCTTTCTACTCCTTTAGGTAACTCTCTAGGTCGAGCCACACTATACAGAGTGTAAGAAAGAGATGTAAAATGGTTCCACTACCTGATGCCATTGACTCTCTTGTGCCTTATTTTGTCTAAATAATGAGGCAGAGCAGAGGATGCTCCCCCACCACTACAGTTCAGAACAAGTGTGAAGGATCTGAAGATCCCAGAGAGCTGCAAGTTCCCGTAAGCTGCTTGTACTGGGAACTACAGGAAGCATGGTATCATGCTAAAGTATCTCCAGTCATCTGAATACATCACTTCCATATCTTCCTTCTGTTCCTGGAGCTGTGCTGAGTTTCTGGAGTGTAGGAAAAGACACAGCCCAGCACATCCAATTTTTCTCCCTTTTGGTGCTTCATCTCATTTCAACAGGAATACTAAAGCTTCTGCTTCACAGGAGTCTCTCACATCTTAATAATAATCAGATACTGAGCTTCCAAAAAGACATGCTAAGTCTGAGCCTGGGGCTGGCTCCAAAGTCTGCTGAACTCAAATGTAATATTAAGAGTGATTTGGATTAGACACTCTATGATTTGACAGGCAAGAGAGTGGAAGTGATTGCTCCTTGCACTCCTACGGATGTAAATATTCTCAAAGGGGAAGAGAGGATAGAGTCATGATTTTACTACTTCCCACATTAGTCTTCTGACCTGGTAACTAACAGCACTGCCTTCTCCTAGGATAGCTAGGGCAGTTTGTGCCTCATGGGGATAGCTCATGTTGTCTTCTCCTAGGGTAGTTTTGGTGTTCATATGCTGAAAGACCATGAACTAATTAGCAACTCTTGCTATTACATCTGATTTTACCTCTGTCCAGATTGGCCAATTTCATTTAGGGCTCTAATTTACCAAGGCTACAAATGCTAAGCCACAATAGGTCCTAATACTACACACAGCTTTGCTTAAAAGGTAGCAATTAATAATCACACTGCTTTTCCAATTCTCTGTTCAAGTTTTTATGTCCTTTATAGTGTGTCTTTGGCAGATATTTTAACGCTTTTGTCTTACAGGTCTTGAGATGCTTAGAGGTTTGAGATCTCTGTGGCACGAAAATATATAACACCACAAGCAAATAAATGACACAGGCTTTGTTAGTTAGTGGCTGCATTACCCATGTCATCCATTTCTGCCTCTTTCTCTATTTCTGGTGCTTTGAAGCCTGTGTGGAGGGGGAGGACTTGAGCTAATAGCCTCCAGCTAGCTGAACATGGCAACATCTAGACTTAACTTCAGTTGTTTTGGACATCCTGTCCAGTATTGATGAAGGTGCTGCATGGTCCTTCCATGCAAAGACTGTGGTCTTTTCTAGAATTTTATGAATAACTGAGATTTTCCTTAGGAGAGAAATAGGCATACAATTCTAATTATGAAATCTGAATATTGATTAGGTGAGATAAAATTCTTACTTTCATGATACGTGCTAAGTTTGTAACGGCAAAACTTGTTCAGGATGTCTCTTTTACATCACAACCTAAAAATAGTGAGGCCAGATGTTTTGGGCTGATGCCAGAGTACAGTATCTACCTCAGGCTCAGCCAGAATCTCTCACTGTAGATGCAGTCACCTACAGTGCAAGTTCTTAATTTGCAGCTCTGTGAAGAACTTGTTTAAAAAACAGAGAAATCTCCCACTAATGCACTTGTTTGTTCAAAACTATTTCACCCTGCATTTTTTAGGCTCTTTGCTAGTGTTCCCAGCAAGGATTTAGAGCAGATCTGAAGGCTGACTGGACTTTTCATAATAGCTCTGTGACCCATCAGGCTGGCATCGCAAAGAGCATGTTTTCTAATCAGCCAACAAACAGCACGTTTTGTGTCACAGGGAAACCTGACAACAGCACAACAATTAAAAATATCTTTGTGGCTACACTGAAGTTCTATCACAAGATCTATTCAAGCTCTTCAACACAGCTCATAAATTTTACAAGGGAGGAACAGCTGGAGTTGGCATCAGGGAGTGTTGTTGTTTTGGCTTGCAGATACAATAATTCCCAAGTAATAAAAAAAGAAAAACAAATTATGGATCTGCTACACACATGCTAGTCCCATGAATGTGTTTCTAGCATGTTTTTTCCCATCTTGTTTTGAGTCTGGGTGAAAATGTTGGAGTTGGGCATGTTTTTTGTGGTTTCATTTAAAAAGCAGAAGGCAAAAAGGAGGTGACTTCTTTTAAATAATTTCTGACCCTAAGAAACAAAAGCACAGACAAGCAAACAAACAAAAAAGCTGTGAAAGCTTTTATCTGCAGAAAAGAATACTGTCTGATATTTAAAGAAGGAAAATAAGGAGATTTCTTTCTCTAAACACTTTACTGATCAGAAAATAACATTTTCTGTCATTCTGAGTGCTGTGTTTGGAGCCTCAGGAGCAAAACTGTCTTTCTGGATAAGTAACAAGCAAGTAAGAAAAAATAAGAATTTACCTATTTTAGGAAGAGGTGAGAAGTGGCAAAAAAGGCCATTTGAAAAATCATATACATTATCTGGAGACATTAATTCTGGAGAGGAATTCTGCACTTTACCGGGGAGTAAGGCAATTGAAAAAATGCATATAGAAATTGATTGTTGCTTAGGATACAGCTCTATAGGACCTATTTAGAGGATTCTTGTACCCACGGGTAAGTCAGGGAGTCACTACACTGACAAAGGGATCTGCTTGCAAAAGATAGATTTCGCTTTGCAAACACAGAGTGTCTCCTGTGTTTCCTATCAAAGGGTGTGTCCTGAGATGTAGGTTCCAAGTCACAGAGGTATGGTGCAAGACATGGTACTTCTGAACCACCATGTAATCCCCTTCACTCCAGGTTGCCTGTCCTGGTGCCACCTGAGAAGCATAATGTGAGCCCAGCATCACATGTCTGGTGCTGGCCACAGAACTACCCTCCTTCTGATACTGCATCAAATTATTTGTAGTTCAGGGAATTGATATGGCCAACATAGCACTTTTTTTATTGGTTGGACTTGACAATCTCAAAGGTCTTTTTCAATCTGAATGATTCTACGATTTATGGGATTTTTCTTTCTGTGGATTTATCCAGGCAATATTTTGCACCCATATAAACTTTTTGCCTCCAAAATATCCATGTTCTGCAGTTCAGCTCCACGTGAAGTGAGAAACTGCCTTCCTGTTTTTATGTCAAATCTGCAACCTGATAGCTTAGTACCTTCTGCTACACAAGAACTAGAGACTGAGACTTTTCGGGTAAGATGTACAACCAGAAATTTGTCCCAGGCGATTAAAGAGCAAACGGAGATATTTCAGGAAGTCTTCAGAGCACTGCTGAGATTGAACTGCTTTTGTCTTTTACTGAAAAAGCCATTCTGAAGTTCTCCCACCCCAATGAGAGCACAGGTCCAGCTCAGACAAAATAGCCAGTTTGATCTGAATATGAGCAAGGAAGAATGACCAAAGGTTAACTAAAGTCTGGGAATGATGGGCTCTGGGATTTTTTGCACCACTGAAAGAGACCAGGGGAGGAGAGGAGGCTGATTAGCACTCAAGGAGAGAGAAAACAGCCATTCATATGGAGGGGCAACATGATCCAATGGCAAGGGCTTCAGTCTGGGGCTGAGTGTAAAACGGAGAGGCTGATACTGATTCACCTTCAGAAAATGCTGTGAAAGCTGTAGATGAAAAGCACAGTGGAAACATCAAGCAATATTAATTATTATCAAGCCACAAAGTTCTCCAAATGGAAAATGCTAAAAAGTACAAAGTGCTATTATATTTTTATTAAAAATGTTATAGCCAGGTACTCTCCTCCTTTTCATTGAATGCATCCAGCTTCCTTCCTCACTGATGGAAATTGAATTACTTTCAGTGTTTTGTACTGAATTTTTTTATTATACTCTAAAAAAAGGAAGATACTAATAATATAGATCCAATAATTAAATTGCCACTAGAAAGTGATAAGTCATGAATGGAACAAACAAAGAGAACAAAAGGGAAGAGGAATACAAAGAAATGTATTATATGGCCAGCATATGGAATATTAAAAGGAATAAAGAAAACATAACCCTGATAATAAAGTCAGGGTAATGACTTTGACAGTTTATGTTCGAGGCACCATCTGGGCAAAGAAATATTTTCCAAATTGCTGGTGTAACTTTTGTCCTCCTAAACTTCAGGGCAGAATTTTCCTCTGATCTGCATTTTGAGGAGTTGCCACCTTCCTATAGCAATCTACTGCTCAAGTATCGAACCCCTACAAAGTTCAAGAAGCTCCACTAATGTGTTTTTTGTTTTATACTGGTTTCCTTCTGGCTTTGTGGTAGAAGGAAGGGTTAAGGACTGGTGAGATGCCTCCAGTTGTGTTCATTGAGCTTTGAGGCCCTACTGCAGGTGATAAATGAAAAAAGTGGGAGGGCAGAGCATTGGGATGAGGGGCTGGGTTGGAAGTAACTTGTTATCCCTTGGGGAAAGGAAGCATGGTGGTCCTATTGTGGCTCATGCTAGAGAAGGCTTTTTAGGGTCAGATCCTTGCTTCTGGGCAGGCAGTGCTTGTAATGGAGATAGCTGGTTCTGGGCTACTTTTCTATCTTTCATGGGGTGGGCAGGACATGACAAAGCAAGGCCTGTATCATACCACGTGTTAGAGCAACTCCAGGATAGTGCTGATCTTCCTAGATAAGACAGTGTTGGGATTCTGCCCTACAAGGTGGGGCAGTACGGTGTGTTGGTTTTGCTCCCTCTTGCTGTCTCCTGTCTAGAGACAAACCCTTTGTGTCTTGAGACACAGCAACCAATATTGCAAAGCTAATTTTCCAGCTCTCAGTCCTTTGCAGATGTTCCCATTAAGTTAAGATTCTTAGCTGACTGCTTTAGGGCATATTTCTTGCTACTTTAGGCTTCTTAATCTTTCTACTTTAGGCTTCTTAACCACAGCAGAAATAAGGCAGGAAGAGGGAGCTGGTATTAAGGATTAGTCAGATAACCACAAGCGGCATAAAGATCTACTCATTGAGATGTTTTCATCGACAGGTTTTCATCTGAAAGCTTATGGAAGTGGCTAGAAGTAACCATTCAAAGGCTTCCTGTTTCCCAGATAAACCTGTAACTTACCCAGGTTTATAAAGCAAATCAGGGGTGATGAGCAAATCTAGACTTCAAGTTTTCTGTGCTTTTGCTTCATCTATGAATGTGAGGGATGGGCTCCCTTTCAGCTGAGACAGTGCTAGGCTTATAAGGCAAGCCAGATCCTGCGTTTCTGAAGCCTATTGCTATGTAGTTGAAAACGGCCATCTGGGTAGCAGATGTAAAGCAGCAGAGGAAACCAAATTTCTTTCAATGGCAGCCGGGCATGCTGCTACAATTTGGTACTCAGCACCCAAGGGGGTGTGGCAGAAGGCAGTAATGTACCTCGGTTTCTCATGCTTAGAAGCTGCCCCCTTTGACTTGGTGTGAGGCTTCAGCTCTGCCAGCTGTGGCTAGAAAACTTCTGCGGCGACTTTTCCGTTGTTTCAATTTGGGTTTGGGATTGGAGGATGAAAGCCAAGAGGACGAAACTGAACCATCGTAGAAACCACAGGAGAGCCTGCAATGATGGGTCATGTTAGCTGAACCAAGGCTGGTGTAAGTTTGGTTATGGTCACTGATGGGTGTTTTCCAGTACTGCAGACAATAAATGCTGCAAGTGACTGTTTGCTGAGACAGAACTTAAAACTAACAATCATTTCCAAGTGCGTCTCTTTCCACTTGTGGTAAGGTGTTATTTTGCTAGTGTATGAGAAAGGCACAAAGCATTCAGATGAGATGATTTTAGGACCACAATTTCTCTTGGCTTTCACTCTGACCTGAGCAAAGTAAAAAGCCTCTAAATTCTGGAAGGAAATGCAAGAGACAACAAGCAAAGCAACCTTCCCTAAAGCACCTGTGAGGGATTTGGTCCTTTGAAGCCCATCTACTGAGAGGAGTTGTAGCCCTGGAAGAGAGAGGGTGAATCTATTTGTGCTTGTACACGGTGCTGAATATCCAGAAACCTGGATGCAGGAGGAGGTGAAATTGTTTAGATTTATGCAATGATTGCAAGCCACAAAACACCATTTTTCTTCCTCATTACTGAGACCTGAGAGCAATATAAGTCCTGGTACAGCCTTTGCAGCACACTCACTGTTGTCTCTCACTCCATTTCCCTCAAGCTGGGTATGGGCTTTCCATGTTGAGCTGGAGGTGGGATGAGCCTGGACCCCTGGCAGGAAAGGCAATGCCAGATGCTAGGTGCTTGCTGCCTTCAGATGCCCATGTGCTCCATCTGCTATGCTGCCTAGATGGAGCAGGCAGGTGACCTTGAAACCTCTTGAGGTCATGCAAAATCTGAGGAGGGGATAACTAAGCAATGAAACCCCAACAAGTAGATCCCTCCTTAGGGTCCATCTGCAAAGTGTGTAGTGGTGGTAGGAGACCCAGAGAGTGAATTCGAGAGCTGGTGCTGCTAAAGAGCTGGACAAAAGGCACCTGCCTCTGAGCCTTCCTTGCATCAGCAGGGCTCTCGGCAGCGGGAGGAACCACTCTGCTAAGTTATAATAAATGGTGGTTTTGATTGAATTTGGAGCAATTTCCCTTTAAGAGACTTCCCTTTAAAAAGAATAATAACCTCTTTTTTTTTTTTTTTTGAGATCAGAGTGTTGGTAGAAGAAGCTGGGCTTGTTTTCACATTTTAGCTGTGAAACAGTATCAGGCAGCACCATCTGATTCCTTTTCTTACAATTCTTTTGTGTCTTTCCTTTTGTAAGCAAAAATGAGCACATTCAGGTGTGAAAGAAGTGAAATCAGATTGTATTGCGTTTCTTTGGCATGTATGGTGCAATGCTTTTTTTTTTCCCCTCCCCTTAACTCCTGAAATTTCAGATACTCTGACAAAAAACACCAGCATGGACAAAAATGGGGAATCAGCTTTCCATCTAAATGCTATTTTAAAAATCCCATAAATGTAAGTAGCCTTTTTATGCAGTTATGGTTTTTTTCTTTTATCATTCCTGAGCTCTGTTTTCAGGTCTTCTATTCTCTGCTCTTTCAGATGGGTCCATGTCTTATGAAAGTGATATTTTGTTAATGGAGACCATCAGCAGTTCTAACAGCAGGAACTAAACTGGGTATTTCCTTCTCCCAAACAGCTCTGCTAATTTACTTCAATCTCAAGTAAAACTGAAAAGATATTCTCTCTGTAAACTGTAAATTCATCCCCAAAAGCAGATCTTCAAGGGAAGTAAAACTTCAGGCTAAACTGAGAAAAATATTTAGGCTGACTAAAAAGAGTGGGGGAAGGCTATAGGGAAGTGTAGCACACTGCATTTCAACACCTTCAAGGAGAAATAAGTATTGGGAAGTGTTGCAGTGTTTCATTTTGAATAATTTTTTAAGAGAAGTGGCATTTTGTTTCAAAATGGCATTTTGCATTTAAAAAAGAATCTTCAAAAAGAGTTTTAAAGAAATAAGGGAAAAACATTCAGAATTGTTTGTTTCAGCTCAAATACAGTATTTCAAGTTAACCCCCAAATCATTTTTTTCCAAGGAATTGCATCCATCCTCCAGCAAATGCTCTGCTTTAATTCGACCAATGAATATTTTTCCATAATGAAATTTTGGGTTTTGCAACATAACAGAAAAGCCACTTTTATCCCTCCACCTGCCAAAGCCTTGGTTATCCAGGCCTCACACATGCACACCACTTCTAGCGGATGCTGAAGCCTGGCCAAAATCATTCTCTGCTTCTCCATTCCCCAGCACTCCAGAGAGCTTTGCCAACATGGCATAATGCCAACCTGTGCTCCACAGTTTTCCCATTCTTCAGTCCCTGGTGAAATTGTTCCAGGAACCTCATTCCTGACCTGCTGCCTATGTATCCATTCCCCAATGGCCAGTCCTAGCATACTGCCTGCAGCGTGATTACCCCTCGTGCAAGTACTCAGAACCTTGTATTCTTTATCATACCCAAAAGTTAATGCTGTTTATAACAACCTCAACTGCTACCTTGGCAGAATGCTGCCATGTTTGGGATTTGGTGGTTTTGTGGCACGGGGTTCAGATGACACCTGTATGAATTCAAGGTCTCTTTGAATCTAAGCTCTAAATGGGATCTCTGGGCTTTATTCCAACTGTTTGACTCATCCTGTAACTGAAGTTCTCCCCACTCCCTGCCCTCCTCTACTCAAAAGGCACTGCACTGCACATCTTCCCACCAGCCAGAAAACCCTTCACGAACTTTCTAGCATCTGCCAGCATTGGTCCAAGGGCTGGACAAGTCTCAGGCTGGAGCAACAGGCAGTTCAGCTGCATCTGGTGATCCAGATCAGAGCTAGTATGACAAACACTGGCTGATAAACCTATCCTTAGTGGGGTGAAGGGTGAGAATGTGTGTGTATGAGAAAGCGAATTAGTAATTCTAATTATAGGTTAGGAGCTGCTCTTAGGATCTGGGATGACAGCAGCATTTTATCCATCCCCATTCTGAAGTAAAATTCTGGCTGTTTCTAAAGCATCTCCATGCTTGTGGAGATGCCATTTTCTCTCCCTTTCCCTGGTTCATTCTGGCAGGTATCTGCTATTTTATCTTCTCATCAGCAGAAAGTGTGGGTATTTCACAGAAAGCGTGAAGTAATTTTTAAGTTGTTGAAGTCTTACAGACATAACTCTCTCTTCTCTTAGTAGAAAAACAATGTGTTTTTCAAACATAAAAAAGAAGTCTGTCTCAACCCAGGAGGTACCTCCTAAGAGTCACTTTGCAAATTGTCCCCGTCTCTGATTAACCAGTCTTGACGTGAACCAGAACAGCATAGCTTTCTACAGCACAGCCTCCTGTCATGTGGCAAAGGGCAGTTCATTAGCTTCAGCACAGGTAGACATTTAAGGGCAGCAAGCACAGTAACAAGTGAGGAGGACTGCTCTGCCAGATGCTGGGATAAAGGGTTATTTGTAAAGGCTTTGCAGATAATAGCTATGCCTTGTTTTTTACCTTTACCTACCCTTCCTCACCTGACCACAAGCACCTGGAAACTCCCCAGTTTGGGGTTTTCAGGACTGGGAAAAGATGGATTCCAGCTCCTTGCCAGACCACCCCAGTCCTCTCATTGCTCTATGCCTCAGTTTTCCTAAGAGAAAAAAAAAACCTAAATATACCAGTGTCCTCTGACAAATTTATGAAAAAAACTATATAATTATCCAAATGAAAGGTTAGTGAGAAAACAACACGTAAAAATAAACCTGAAACTCTGTGCCTTCCCCTTTATGCTAATTATTTTGTGTGGTGTGGAGATTAAATACAACTGTCCAGGTACTTGGGTGGTTGTGATGCCCAAGAATAACTGTCTTCATCTCTGATCTAGTTTCTTCTATCTGGCCTTTCTCTCCTGCTCTCCCAGAGAGAAGATATGCCCAGCTCTAAGCTTTAACACAAAACATGTATCATTCAGTAGCTGCTGCTGTGAGGTCGCTACCCAAGATGAAAGAAGTCTCACTGGAATGAGTGAACCTCGGAGATGTTTGCAGAGCAAGGCAAAGCCCTAGAGAAATTTTGTAGCTGCAGTGAATCTAGCTGCACCATTAGTCATGATTAGTAAAACTCAGCTTTTCTCACCTGCCTCTGATCCCAGGGTGCTTCTACTTGATATTACCTGCATTTCACACCATTGTCATGAAAAGCTTGGATGTGAGTTAACATAGAAATCTTGGGTGTTCCTTATGTTCTTAATGGACGCTTGCAAAATCTGCTGTGTGCTTTCACATCCTTCTTTACCAGATTTCTCTGGCTTCACAGAGGCTGACAAGAAAGAACAGGGAGTGAAAAGTCCTTCCCGGCTGCCCCGTGTCACTTCACAATAAAGTGCTAAAAAGAAATATCTCTCCTTTTTTTACCAGTGAGAGTCAGTCACAGTCCAGGAGAGAGAATAGCTGTTTCCACTCCCTCCCAAGCACTGTGGTCTTATTGTTCCTGCAGCTGTATGTCCAAGATGTCAAAGGGACTGGCAAGGGCTGCTGGAGGCAACTTCTGCATGGAGATCAACAGCAACGAAGAATGAAGGAAGAGAAGCCTGCGTTGGCCAGTGAGGCAGAATGCTGCAGCACAGCCCTGACAGTGCCCTCCTTGCCATTATTATCACACGAGGGGAGAAAGGGATTTTGGTCAGCTGCTTAGAGAACAATGTGAGAGGTACCTCTGCTTTATGTCACCTGCATTCTTCAACTAGGGCAAGGGGTGAGAACCTGTTTACTAATGACAAAATGAGAGTGTTGATTGGGGTACATGGAGGTGGATATTATGTAAGCAAAGGTTTAATTGCCTTTATATGTACATACTGATGTCCATTTACCATCCTGGAGCACTGCTAATGAAAAATGTGTTCAGAGATACTGACTGCAGGTATGCAGCTTTCTTCACTGATGGATAAGAAACTTTACAGAACTGAAACTAACAAATAAGTAAATAATATTGACATGACAAGAAGTTCTAGATGGTTTTGGAGTTTGCGTGTCCAAGTACAGCTGATAAAGCAATGGGGCAAGCACTTGCCTAATTATCCAGGGAGTGGAAGAGTCTTCATACAAAGCAAGTGTTCAATAGTGCATCTGTTTCATGGATGGATTTGCTCATCTCTAGTAATATACATGTTCTGCAGTGATACAGCAGTTCTCAAGCACACATGCAGAGGAAGAAGTCTCCCACCACCACCCACAAGCCTCGTGTGCAACATAAACTCCAGGAGCCCCTGTCCAATGAGTGTCTGCTCCAATTCTGTGATGATCTGTGTCTATTGACACCTGTAATTCTGTGTATATCCATGCTTGCACATGAGTATCTTTCTTTTGTTCTTTTAGGAGAGCTGAACAAAATGGATGCAGCAAATTGGGATGGAAATCTGCTAGCTTCAGTCTTATCAGCTTCTATGAGTGTGTCTGCAGGTGGTACAGGCACATGTCATCCCATCCCTCATCTTGAAGACTAGCTACCCCAGGCCTGGGCTGAAAAAAGGGGTTTTTTCTATGCACTAAAAGTGTAGGACAAGAAATGAAGTGTGTGCCTTCGTTTATCAACACACTCTGTTACAAGAAGTGTAGGAATGGTAGATGCTGAAGCAATGAACTGATATACAGCAGGAATGGAATTAATCTCTAGAAACAGGCAAAAGAGTTCAAAAGGACAAGACTCAAACCTTGTCTCAAAATTTAAATTTGACTTGAATATCTTCCTGTATATTTTCCACATTCACAAGTTTTCTTTCCTTGTCTGTTTAGTCCAAGTGCTCTCTGAGGCACAGAAAAAAAGCAATGAAAGCCAGTGAACATGACTGCCAGGATCTGTGCCTTTCCAGCTTCATGACCAAACCTCAGCAGAATGGTCCCCAGCAAATCGTTTGCAAATCCTGTGCATGACTCCGGGACTGCTGAGGGTGGATGGAGAAGTTTAGTAAATGCCACTGGTATGTGCAGTACAGAAGGGACCCAGCTCACAAGCTGTGGACATCCTCATCAGCAGGCTGCCACAGTGTGATTAAATCCTTCCAAGCAGCTGGAGATAATAACATGGAGAATAGAGCTTCCTAATTTACCATGGAGCAGGTGTACTTCCCTACACAGGAGCAGGACCCCTGCTGCACTGGATTTAACAATCAGTAGAGTTGAAGGCAGATCTTACCCTACATGTCATTGAAAATTTGGGAATTATATTCAAGAGGCAGCAAATCCCTCTTACTGGTGCTTCTGCAGTGGCACAGAGAGCAGGCTGAGTTGGTGGGCACTGAGAATGATTGATGAGCTCACTGACCAAATGGAGAATGGTGATTTATGGAGAAGCCACTGTCCAAGCCATGCATGCTATACTGGAGAAAAATTAATGGATTCAGTTTCAGACCTCTTGGAATGTTCTGGCCAAATTAGGTTGGCCTCTTGGATGTGGGTTGTCAAAATATTTTAACATCTGCTTCCAAGCATATTTTAACATCTCCAAACCTTTTCTTTTCCCTTCACTGCCTACTCCAGCCTCAGACCTCCCTTGCAGTCAAAGCTGACAGCATTACCCATTAGAATCATTCTTTGAATTAATTAGCCAGAAATATGCTTTCACATCTTCCACTCCATGTAACAGCAAATTAAAGGACAGCCTGGGTGGGGTTTTACATGTCCTGGTTTGGCTGCCCCTTTCCAGCTAATATGGCCATTAACACCCCAGCTGCTTTCTCTTCCATGCTCTATACTCGCTAAGAAAAAAGGCTAAAATGCTTTTATTTCCCAAATATCTAAAGTAAGTTCATTACACCATTGATGGATAGACTAAAGGGATGGTCCAGGAGGCAAAGGTCCCTGATGAGTCAGTGCTTGGCCTCATATCTAGGTAGAGACCCTGGAATATTCCTTTCTTCACAGTGAGGGAGATGGAGCACTGGAACAGGCTGCCCAGGGTGGTTGTGGAGTCTCCTTCTCTGGAGACGTTTAAAATCTGCCTGGTGCCTGGTTATGTTCCTGTGTGACTTGGTCTAGGAAATCCTGTTCTGGCAGGGGGAATGGACTAGATGATCTTTCGAGGTCCCTTCCAATCCCTAATGTTCTGTGAGTCTGTCGTTCTGTCATTCAGGTGCCTCTGCAGTGATCTGGAAGTTCTGTTTCCCATTTGTCCCTTCCTCCCACCCTGCAACGCTGCTCTTACCTACAAAAAGCACAGGAGGCTAGTACTGAGGCTTGGCAAGGGTGACTGCGTAACCGGCAAAAGTGATCCTGTAGCAGTGCTGAGGCACCTCCTTTTCGGCAGGCTCCCCAAGGAGCACAGGGACAACTTGTATCATGGTATCTCCATGCTGATGACTGTTGTTTGTTGCTCAAAGTTTCTATGTCTCTGGACCAATAATCAGTAATGCATACAATTCTGCATAAACCCATGACTTTCTCCAAATCATTCCTGACCCTTCAGCAATCAAATTTTTCTCAGATGAAGGCTGGAGGCATGAGATCACCCCCATTATTGTCCAGGCATGTTTGTAGCCCAACACTAGTTCTGTGTTTGCTCTACCATTTAATCTGCACTTTTCCCATTCTGAGGATCAAGCAAAGAAGCCTGGTAAATAGTTTTTCTCATTAATTTAGGAGCTTTGTAAAATATTTTTCAGGTATTTAGAATTTTTTAAGGCAAGTGTTTAAAATTCAGACTCAGTTGAATGCCTAATTTGTATAAAGAATTAGCACAGTTCAATCCATAGCTCTTCCTTCCAAAAAAATTAGCAAAAACTCCTTCCAAAGCAAGTGACTTGACATTGATTGACATGCTTTTACTCTCTGTGTTTTCTTGAACCACTGAGATCTGTTGTACTCTGCTGATGGTTTAGATACAAACATCACTTTGTCTGAAAGTGGGCAACTAGATTTTCAGGGGTACATAAATCTCCAGTCATCCTCTGTCTGCCTGACAGCCTCTATTCCCACACAAACCTACCTAAAGCAGGAGGAGCCTCCAGACAGCTGCTCTCAGGGGTGGAGAGGCAGAATACACAAGTACCTTCTAGGAATTGGTGGCCTCAGGGAATGAGAGGAAGCCTTTGGGAATGGATGCTGACCCTGACGCTGCAGCAGCAGACCAGGAATAAATGAAGGGCTTCATTTCTATCAGTCATGCTAGACGACACGATTTCTAGAAGTGGTTAAAATAGTTTCACACACTTTCCTCTTCCCCATGCTTCCTCCATCCTTGATTTTTGTCTTTCCTAGAGAAGCTTCTTGCAAATACTCCCTCTGCAAACGCTCCATCTGCAGAGCTAACGGAAGGGAGCAGAGCTCCCTGAAGCAAAAGAAGAGAAATCAAAGAACTTGGTAATAGAAGGGAAAATAAATAAATAAATGGGCTTGTTTATCTTTTTATTAATAGCTAAGTAGTGTTCCCAAGGGGGTAGGCCAACTGTGATTCTAATCCAGCCATGCAGGGCTGCGTCCCGGACTGTTTTGTTAGTATTTTTTTTCTTTCTTTCTTTACCAGGGTTAATTACTGGAAAAGGAAAGTGAAACATTTAATTCTCACCTTCTCAGATCTCTCCCTTCTTCTCCGGTGAATCACATGCAACCTCAGTGTTTGCCCTCAGTCCACAGAGCTAACACTGAGCTGTCCCAGTCCCACAGCTGTCCAGGCTCAGTGATACTCCCAGCCTGTATGTGGAGGACGACAGGGCCAAATATGCCACAGCGCACAGTACAGAAAATCAGTTAATGACAACAGGGGGTGGTTTTAATTTGTATTTATGGAAATGGGTCGCTGACACTGCTCTGTTCTCACCCATTGCATCGCCTGGCAAAGAAATAGCCTTCTGACATGTCTTGAAAGGGAAGCAGAAGTTCCTAGCTGTGATGTGCCAATAGGCTTTGAAATGCATCCCAGGGAAGGGAACATAAGAGCTACTGATATTCGTAGGAAAAGTGGCCCTGGCTTACTCTATCTGCAACAGCAGGACAGAATGCTGGCCACTTTAACAACACCATCCTGTTGTAGTGACATCCCCCAAGGATGTGCTCACCATCCCTAAAGCACTGCCACAGCAGGATCCTTCACTCTGGAGTATCTGAAGGATATTTTGTGCTTGGGCTCTGGCCTAGAAGCTGCAGACTTTTGGAATGTCTGAGGGAGGATTTTCAAAGGCATATCTCATTAAAAGTCAAAGGGAATGAAGAACCTGACCTTCTTGCATGCAGCTCAGAGCTCAGCCTCTCTCTTCAAGCAGCTCTGGCTTCCCTTTCAGGATGGCAAAGCTTCATTCATTCTTCTTGGTAATTAATGTGGTTTGCAGTCATCAGGATTTTTCTTGAAAGAAACAGTCCTAGTGGTGACCTGCAGTGTCCAAGTCCAACTTAACTGTGGGACAGCCAGGATCTGCAGCAAAGTTACTGCGGTAGAGACAAGGTCAGTCTTGAGATGTGTTTTATTAATTCAATTAGATAGTGGTAGTTTTGCTAGGATCTCACAGCCTCCACCAACCTACTTTTCTTCAGGTGACCAGTCTCATCACAAAGACCTGTAGCTTCCTGAGCACATCATCAGTATCTGACCTTCTGCACAAGAACAGATGGCAAGACATTTTGAATGAGCATCCTCAGTTATACAGGGGGAAGCACAATTTCCCAAAATTGTCATCAAAAGTCACACTGAAGGGAAAGGAAAGGGCTGATCTAACATTTTTTAAAGCTCCTAATTGAGGGAAGGAGAAAAGCGAGGAAGGATAAGTGTTCAGGTGGGGAAAGAGGAAGGAAAACCAGCATCTTACTGCCTGGGATACAATACGCCTCTGAAACTGCTGAGAGGGATGTAGTCGTCTCTGCAAATCAAGATGAGCTGGCTGGCCAATGAAGCATGCCCGGCATTTTATTTCTCATATTGTTTGGAGATAGGGATTCAGCTGAGTGCATTCAGCAAATAAAGATCAAATAACCTGCTGTGAATAATGTTTTAAACCCGGGTTCCTATCAGGATCTAGTTATAAGCCCATATACTCCATTGGATAAAAAATAAGTTACACATGGCTGGAGGCAGTATTACTTTCTATGGAAGATGAAATCTGTTTTGAAATAGAAAATGTTTAGTGATTCCCCCTCCTTTTTTTTTTTTTTTTTTGAAAGGCTAAACCACATAAAGCTGCCTGGCAGAGAGGGTGGAGAAGGGTCCACCAATATTTCACCCATTGCCTCAAGGTCAA
Organism: Rhinopomastus cyanomelas; assembly: GCA_013400115.1. Classification (NCBI taxonomy): domain Eukaryota; kingdom Metazoa; phylum Chordata; class Aves; order Bucerotiformes; family Rhinopomastidae; genus Rhinopomastus; species Rhinopomastus cyanomelas. Next base: position 178,084 of record VXBP01001534.1, read on the forward strand.
GAGTTAAGGATTTATTCTAAAAGAAGGGGTGAGCCCCAAGAGGAGAGATGAGGTGGAGCCCAGGTTGCCAGCTGATTTGGTTCTTTTGCCTGGAATCAGGGTAACCTCTATTGCACTAAGCTCCTTAGCTGTGCAGAGAAACAAGCCCCTTATGAGCTTGTGTGATAGTAATCAACATTTTGGCTACCAGCCACCAAGAAAAAACAACAGTTGCTCTTCTCTCATCCTTGTGTGCAACTCATGGCTTCATGGTGTGGGGAGATTTCTAAGTTGCCTGGACCAGTTGTAGTGCTGATGGTTTTGGAGGGCTAGTCCTGATTTTTTCATTAAGGCATTAGTGGAGAAAAGACCCTTTCCACAGCACCATGGCAATGTAGCCTCCTCTCTTTTCAAGGAGAGCCAGCAATACCTCATTGCTGCTTGTGGAAAAACACACTAGTGAGTTAGAAAATGGCTACTGAATATTTTCATAGTTATTTCAGAAATACTTCATTTTGACTGTGGCATTTCATGAGACCCTGTTGTATTGTGTTCATTTCTGTGCCCTTCACCTTTTCTAACATGAGTCAAAGCTTCTGCTTTTTAATGGGTCTCAAAGAGTTGCAAAAAATATGCATAAACACTCAGCATTCCCTCTTCAATAGCCCTTCAGCCAGACAGATGGTTGAGAATTTTCCTTCTGAACAGTTTTTTTTAAAGACATGTTTATTGTGTGAAGTATCTGCTTTGCAGCAAATACTTCAATTATTCCTCAGAAAAACAAATATTAAAACATGAAAACATTTTGACTGCAACCCTAAGCCATAATATATCCAGTCCTCAGTGAGTGTCTCTGTGTGTGTGTGTGTGTGTGTGTGTCTATCAAAATACTTTGATTTGGAATTGCTGCCACACAGGGAATTTTGTCAGAGCAATTCTCATTTTCTTTCCTCACCCTGGACTGAACGCCCTAAATCTGCTGCCTCCTCTGTGATGGGCCATGGCAGAGGTCCTGTGGGCATGTTGCCTTCCCTCTCTGAGGGATGAAACCCTCAGGGAAGGAGTGTAAGCAGGAGGTCTCACCTATAGAGACAGTGTGAGCCTGAAGTGGTTGAAGTCTTGCATGAGATACTACAGGGATGTTATTAATGTGAAATATCTCTGCTTGTGGCTATGATATTTCAGGGTTTGAGTTTCTTTAAAATGCTGAACTTAGAAGAAACCACACTTTGGATCAAGTTTTTTCAGGGAGTTGCACATTGCTAAAGCAGCTTTAGTCACCATGATTTCTGGTTACATCTTTGTATTTCTGGTTGCCCACGTCAGGTATCCTTATCATAGTGAGCCTGGAGATCCAAACAGAGGTGACCTAGGATGTGTTTGCTCTAACCCTCACATACTGCTCTGCAGCTATTCAGTACTAGAGTGTGTTGCTGAGAGATGGGGAAGATGGGATGTATTTCTGCTTATAAGAAAGTGTTTATGCTTGATTCCCCATTAAGTTCAAACTGTTCTTCAAAGCATGGATGGAAAGATGTACAGTTTTCAGCTCTATTGGCAAGAACTAAAAGCATGGAAAGGACTGAGCGAGGGGTGGGAAGGAGTTGGGGATGCAGGTGTAGTTGCCCCTGCTAACACATGTTTATTCTGCCCATGCTCAAAGCTGACCAGCACCCATCTCACTGCAGAACCGTGGAGCTGCAGTGGAGCCCAAGCAGCTAAATAAACCCAGCCTGTCAGCATGGTGTATTAGCTCTGGCTTGATGCCATCCTGATGTGGTCATGCAGTTTTTAGTCAGCTCAGCATCTCATCAGTGCTTGCTCTCATATCCTCAGCACACCCAAGGCAAGGCATTTTCATGCTTCACTCCTCTCTCAGAACACAAGGATTTAATCTACATATTTGCAAGACAAATCAACTTTCTTGGTTTACCATGAAAATAATTTTCATGATGAATAAATGGAAGACAGCCTCAGAATATTTCTCCTAATGTAACTCAGGCCTAAAATGTTCCTGTTGGGATAAATGAAAATACATGCCCTGCTTCTAGCCTGCAACTTAAAGAGCAACTCCAGATTCTCCAGCAATAGAGTGAACCATGAGGCTTGAAGAAGTACAGTGCTCTTGATTAAAGCTTTGTTGAAAAACTGTTCTGAAATATCTGGAGATCAGATAATATGCACTGTTTTAGTTTTAAATAAGAGGCATCTCATGAATAAAGCTTCCCAATGTGCAAAGGCAAGAGAATATTGAAGCTATCTGTTGGTGCTCTCTAGACTTACTTGTCTGGGTTGCACTGTCATTATGTTTTCCTCAGAAGTCCCACTTTTGGAGGAGCCATACCATCAGGCCCTCACTGCAGATTCATCCAGACAGTAGCATTCACTGAGAAACTTAAATACAGGGAGAAGGAAAGATACTTTGTAGATTTGATCCTTGTATTACTGGGTTAAGTAGCTTTTCTTAGCTTCCTTCACTTGCCACTGTGTTGTCTAGTTAGACATTGTAAATACTGACTTTATATTGACTTTTATTTGCATTTTATCTTTCTGTTTTCAGCATGAATGGTTTGATGCCCAGGCATGTTTTACTGCAGGAATATAGTTGTTTGTAAAGCCATGGTAGTGGAATATCTTGTAAGTAGCTAGCCTTACTGTGAATTACTGCAGATAACCCACAGCCTGGCAGGAAACATGAGTTTCAGATTGAGTGCTGGCACTGCAGAAGTCTAGAGGAGATCTGTTTCTAAGTGTCTCCTTAATGAAAAGGAAGGCTTTTCCTGGCATGCAGTGGAGTTTGAGGAGAGAATGTCTGATGGTCTTGGGGCGTGTCTGACTTGCATGGAGGACAGGCCCTCCAGTTTTCAGCCATGAAATACCTGAACCAGAGTCTGAACAGAATCACAGAATTACTGAGGCTGGAAAAGACCTCTGAGATTAATTCCAGCCTATGACCTAACATCACTACATCAGCTAGACCATGATGCTAAATGCCACATCCAGTCTTTCCTTAAATGTTTCCCTAACGTTGAACACAGAAAGCAAATGTGAAGGCAGAACACATAGCTCCTCTGTTCTCACACATCAGGTCCTAGACAGAAACCTCTGGGATTAAAACGGTTCCTTGAGTCAATAATAGAAATTATTATCCTTCTGTTATCGCTTCAGCCATAACAGCCTTGCTAATGACAAAGATGCTGAACACTGTCAGTCATATGTCCAATATTTTCTACTGAGCTTCCAGCTGAGCTCAGAAGGAAAGAACATGTTAAGAAGCCACCTTCAGCCTCTGAGGGCAGAAGTCACCTCATTAGGTGAACCAACAGCCTTGGAGACTGAAAAGCAATCCATTGCAAGTTTTGTGACAATCACTTGTATTACCAGTCTCAGCCAGAGCCACTTCATCATTGTTTGTATTGCACTGGTTTTGCTGCATGGAGATCATTCAATCAGACCATGAAATCTGCTAGAAACCAATTGCATTTCAACATTTTGGATTTAATAATGAATATCTTCCACTTCTCATTAGGGATATGCAGTCTTTAGACTTCCTGATGTGAATCCAGAAGAGCTGGTGATAAAAGGAAATCAACAGTCTATGCGTGAAGGAGCAGGCTTTTTATGCTGACACAGCTCTCTTTCATCTAAATTTTTGTGAGTGGATGTAGGACTCCCAGGGGACTAATGGTGTTGGACAGCAGGTTCTGTACAAAGTTCTGTGTAAAGTTCATGTCATTCCCCCATGTACTTCCCATTTGACCAGTGTCAGCTTCTGCATTTCCAGTTCATAGTATCCCCGAGGGATATGCTCCAGTGCTTTTTCATCTACGTGATGTGCTCACTGTGCAACCTGCTTGCCTTTAACATGACCTTTTGTGCCTCTGATTTGGACTCTGAACTCCTTTCAGCATGTCCTACTGTCCAAGTTGCTCCTTTACCTTCAACCTGAGCTAATTCCAGGGCTCTTCCATGTTTCTCCTCTCTGCTCTGTGGTTCCTTGCTGCCTTTCAGAGTCTGGACAATGTAATATGTTATGCTTTGGGATGATGGGCAAACTTTTTGAATTTTGGGAAGGAGATCGAAACTACCCCTACCTCAACCATGAAACCTCCCAAGTGTGCACTTTCCAAGGAAGAAATGGGTGTGATTTGTTTTGAACATGAAGTTTCATGCTCAATTCAAATTATCATAATTTAATGCCTCACCCACAACTCAATGCTTAGAATATTGTATTTTCTTTCCTGTGACTTTCCAAGAGAACTCCAACGCCCTTGCCAAGAACTTTTGTTCTTCATCTCAAGTCAGCTGCAAGTATGCTATCACATGATGCGGAGACACAGAGTAGTCTAAAGATCAGAAGTTGGGGCCTTTGCCTGACTCTGTTGCTTGCTGGCTTGAATGACCATCACCCTTTCATGAGCCATGCCTTCCTCCCTCTCTACAACAAAGTTTACATATTCTTTCCCAAGAGCTGGGAGAGTGACAAAAAAGAACAGTACCCGTGACAGCTGTGAGGATACCTGCTGGCCTAGGGTAAGCAGCCAGGACAGGCGTAATGCTCATGTGCTCAGAGTGTCCTGGAGCACCACAGAGACATATGTTGGGATCTATCTAGAAAAATGCTGTACAATTCAGAATAGGAAGAACCTAAAAATTTTGCCTCTCTGGAGGAAGAGAAGGAAAATCTGACCCTTGGATTCTGTATGTGAGGGGTTGGATTCATCTCACTTCTACAAGGCAGACATTTCCATTTGTGCTAGGCACCCCAGGCTCCAATTATAGCCAAGGAGACACATAGGCACTCATCCTAATGTCTACATTAGGATGAAATAAACTGCACTTTACAATGTCTGTTGTTCTTTCTAGTCTGAAAAATAAACTTATGTTAAGTGGATCGGTTCTTTGAATTGGAAAATGAAATGAATCCCATCCCAGGTTTCTGGGTATATCAGCGCAGTGTTATCAGCCCTCCTAACAGTTTGATATTAGATTAGGTATAAGAAGGGTCCACAGGTTTTAAAAACCAGATTCTTGAGTGCAGCTTCTGGAGTTTTTATCCGGGTCAGGCAGCTGATGGTGTAAAATACCTGGCAGAAGTTTTAGGCCCCTTGAACATTTCTACAACTGTCAATCTTGTTTTCTTGTATTTTCTGCAATAAACAACAGGATAAATTTCACACGTCACCTACTGCAAATTCATACCTCTATTTTATAATCCCCTTTGTGTCTCAACACATTGGTCATTAGGAGTGACAGCACTAGAGGTAGACTTTTGAGGATTAGTTTCTATTATGGTATGTTTCAGACCACATGTACATTCCTCAGTAGGAGCAAAATACAGTGTGAGCTGCAGAGCAAAACACACCCTCAGTCTGATACTGTGCGTTGCCTGTGGAGAAGTCAGCCCTATCTCTGTCCTTAGTTCATGTGGCAACCCAGTTCTGGAATCAAATAATGCTTTTGAAGATATTTTTAAGGTTTAGAGACTTTCCAGGCCCAGAAGTCCACAGACCAGAGGCTGAAACCTGTCATACCAGACTGACAGCCTCTTTTCAACAGACATCTCTTCTCAATGCCTTTCTTAGTTTAAACTATTTTGTCTTGACTGTAACCATAAACTGTATAAAATATCCCATATCCACAGAGTTAACGGAAGGCAGTGACAATGTAGGAGTTAATTAATCTCCCCAAGACAACGGCAGGAGCTTCCTGATTTGTCATTGCTGCTCTCAGCAGGTCTGATGAGATGCTCCCACCAAGACAGGACTTCATCATAGCCAGCCACTGCTAATGCTGGGGAATTCACCCCAGTGCATTTAGCTGATGTCTAAGCACTTCCTCCCACCCACTCCTCTGCATGGCTCCACAGACCAAGGGCAAGAGAGCATCATTAAACCTAACCCTGGAACAAATGACACACACATCTCCCACTGCCAAGCTCCCACATCTTCAGCTCCATTGGCATCATGTCAGGCCTCATAACGCTTCTCATTCCCTGTGAATTCACTCCTCCCACCTGAAAATCCGTAAATGCACTGTTCCTGCTGAGCAGCCTGTTGCTGATACTGTCTGCATGCTCAATTGTCAGCAAGTTGCAAAACTTCCATATATTTGGATTTTAGCCACTGTGCCTCCGTAAGGCCTGATGATGACTGGCATCTCTTGAAGGTGCCCATGCAATCTGCTGGCTTCCCTGACATCAAGGAGAGTTGTGGTATTGAAAACTGGAACCAGTGAGTTCAGGGCAAAGACCACAGCAGGGAAGGGAAATTGTGAGAGTCATAACTGCATGTGGGCTGTTCCCTGGCCCCTGTGCCCTCAGCTTTGGGACAATAGAAATCTGACCTTGCTCTCAGTGACCACAGTTTCGAGTCTCTGAACTCCATTTCATCTGTTTCATCCTTTAAATGTTAGGCTTGTCCCCAGTTGTTTGTTATGGATGTACAAAGTTTCCTTAATTGCACCTGCTTTCCAGTAGGTTTATTACCAGCAGCTGCTAACAAGCACTGTTGGCTTGATGTCACAATTCCCACATTTATTTGCATGGGATTTTTGTAGGGTTGCCATGTTGTGACACTGAAACAAAAATTCTATTAATTCTATTGGTTTGAGGCACTGGCAAGGAAGAGCAAACATCAGTGCATAATTATCTTGAAAAAAAATTACCTGTGTTGAAAAAAATGAAGCCTTTCAGCTTGTAACCTAGATGGAGCATTCCTGTACTTGTTAGCTACACTAAAATCAAAGAAGAGCACTGGAGCCCATTCATGCAGCCCTGTAGTGAATTTGGGCTCTTTGGAAAGAGCCATTAACTTTGTTTAGTTGTTTTCAAGGAGAAGTTGGCAATCTTTAGTCTGTGAAATTTCCCATAATTTATTGACACGTACACATCTCTCTTTTCTGCAGAAACACTGCTGGTTTTAATTAGCGCAAATTAATCAATAGCAGGGGGGCCATGCTGAGTTCCAGTGAAAGGCAGGTGAGGAGCACTGGCTGCATGTTAAACATCAAGATGTGTAAAACAGACAACTGGAGACAGAGCTTTGTGGAGCTGCACTGTGCAGCAGGGCAGGCAGGTATAAGCACAGTTCTGGATCTGAGTATGCCCAGAGTATGCCAGGAGATGGAGAGGCAGACTTTGAATTATGATTTCAAAACTTTAATAAGTATGTGTGTATTACAAGTCTTCCCTTGTGCTTGCTCTGCATTGGATGTGAGAAGTTGCAACTCCTACTTCTCATGGCTTAGGGTTGTTAAGGGTTTGGGTTTTTTTGTCTCAAGATGTAGAATTGTATCTGGTCATTCTGGAAAGCTTTTTATTGCTGGATTTGTCTGCAAAAAGAGACTGTCTTAGTTACACCTGTAAGCCTCTGCATAGAGATTCTGCATGTGTCTCTACTCTCAGTGGGACTCCCTGCTGCTGTACCACCTTCTGCTGATAAAGACAGAATGAGATGCCCTGAGCCCCGGGGTTTTCTGGTCCACCAGAAACTCTGTGAACTGTTGGCCATTTTCAAAACATAGTCCTGGTACTCAACTGCCACATCTAAAGGAGTGTCAGTGAAGAAAATCAAGACGATTTAGGGAAAAATGGCAAACAAAGGAAATATCGATCCATTTAAAATGCATAACTTGTTAGAATTAACATACACAAGGCATGTGCTTTTAGTTGGATAGACAGATGCAGTCCTGATTTCCTCCACTGTTCACAAAGACAGCTCAGCATTCTGTCATCCTTGAGCAGGAGCAATCTAAATTACTCCTTCACTCTTTTCATCTCCTGTCCTATTATGCGCAAACACACCTTTGCCCCTGGTTCACCATTTCAGCTATTCTTGAAGTCTTCTCAGATGTTTAACCACTAGCTTAGTGATACTGAAGGATATGGTTGAAATACTAGGGTCTTCCATCATCTCTGCTCCCAGATGATTCATGGAAAAGTCAGTCTGTGGTCTTGGTTTGCAGCAATTTCCTGGGTTCATTGCAGAAGTCTAGAACACATACCAGACAATTATCTTTTTCCCAGGGCTTCTTGTATTTGTTTCCTTCCTGTCTGTAACCAAGAAGCCCATTGATTAGATGTTTTTTTAACCTAGACTTCATCAGAACATGAAAGATCCCAGTGCCCTTTGGTTGCAGTTCTTCCAAATTTTCTGTGCTGGTGTGGTTTTTTATGTCCATGTCAAAACACAGCCTCATCTGCAGCCTCACTACAGACATCCACAGGCCTTGCTCACATGGTGCTTCTTACTCTGCATGACAAGTCACACTGCACTTGCTTTTTTTCCCCCCAGGTCTGCTGGATCAAATCACTGCAAACTCACATATCCTCTTTGTCTTTCTTCCTGCTATATCCCAGGCAGTAGCAACAATTATTCCAGGATCAAAACTTGCTTTCTGTTATGCAGTTTCAGTTGATGATGATGTATGAAGGAGAGAGAAAAGAGACAGCTTGATTTTCATAGGTTAGGTGTTGACCCTTGCTGGGCTTAGTGTAGCATGAAACTAGTTTTGACTAGTAAACTGAATAAATAAGCCAGGAAACGGTAGAGGGGCAATATATATGCAACACCAAGGCACCATTTTTACAAAATGACTTTGATTCATCAGAGGGCTAAGCTGATGCCCAGTGCATAAAAAATCCTGTGAACAGGAGCCCAGGGAAATATTTCAATTCATAATCATTTTGTAGGAAACAGCTTTGTTTCCTATTTCAAAATGTGATACCATTTTGCAGAGCAGCTCAGGGCAAACACCATAGAAGTGGTGCAGCCAGTCAGCTCAAGGGATGCAACAAGAAGATTAACAAAGGCCCCTCTGCTGCACTGTCATATGTGCAAAAGCCAAGGAAATTAGTAGCACTGTAGATGTGGCAAAACAAGTAAGAACTGGTTTGTTGGCAGTAGAGCCTTTGCGTCCTATGCAGTTCAGTCTGGGTGAAGGCAGCAGTATAAGTGGCTGGGGACTTGTCTCTGTGCAGAGCAGAACTTATTAGGAGGGTGGTAAAGTGATGATTATTTTGGTATTTCAGCCACGGATACTCTTCCCAGACAAGGACCTCTGGTTCTGGATTGCCCTGTAGTGCTCAGTACTCTGGTGAGTGGCTACGGCTGATGTTTCTGACCTGTACTGCGGCATCATCTATGGTAGAGAACTAATACGTTAACACATGAAAATATGATGTGTGCTACAAGGCTTGAGGCATTTCCAGTTTGATTCTGAGAGATCTGAAACTGATCAGCCGCCCCAACCTGAGAGGCATCCAAGCCATTGACTCCAGTCTGAGACTATCTCAAAAGGCAAACCCTGTTCTCTCTTCCCATGAGGAGAGGGTGCAGAGAAGGACTGTTACAAGGATGTGGATGGATGTGCTGTGAAAGAAGTACAGACTCAGCAGACATCCCGCTCCATGTACTTTCTGAAGCTAGGTCTTCCCTGGCAGAAGCCAAGTTGGACAATTTCTGCAAGTGCTTCAAGCTGGTAAGATGTAATTCCAATTGACTTCAGCCTAAGAGCCATATGGTAATTTCTAGCGTGGCACTCTCTTTGTTGGAAGCATTTGCTAAAAGATTCTAGTACATCTTAATAAATTATGTGGCATTTTTCTTTAATTTTAGCTGCAGCAGGCAGTATTAACAAAGAAATATGTCAGTTGTCCTCATTTATGCTCCAGCACCGTACTGTGATTTTTTGGAAGATCCCTGAAAACGTTGGAATACATGGACGGGGAATTCTGCTATCCAAAACTACTGCTGCATGTGGTGATATTTCCCCTCACCATGATGAGTTAAGCTGGAGGTGAAGGAAGAGGAACCAGCATACTTGTGCATGGTATGGCATGTGCTCACTCACAAGCAAGAACTCAGGCTTAGGCTCAGGAAAAGTAAACCATGGCTGCTACAATTGCTCTCTTAGGCTAGAGAGAATAAATAGCTGCACTGAGATCAATAGATTCTGTGAACAAGAGGAAACTTGAGACCTGTGATTCATCATTCACTTGGAATGAGAAAATTTTGTGGTTGTTTCTTTTTCCTTGGCACAATAACGGCTTCCACTAAGGAAAGAGCAAATATAGTAAAGAAGAGCTTCTCATATTGAAACACAATTTTCTATCTAATATAGAGGGCAAAGGAGAAGGAGTTAGAGAGGAAGAGATCCTGGCAAAGGTTCATTTAATATAAGCTACATTTATATTTTTGGTGTGTTACAGGGCATAAGTTGAGCATTTTAATGTATGCCATAATGCAGCAGAAACATGACCTTGAAGTTATCACAGACTTTTATTTAGCAGCTGCGTAGCCTGTCAGAATATGAACTTTAGTAGGAGTGGTGTTAACAGGCATAGTCATAACCTGATTTATGAACATATACTCTTCTCTACTACTGTTTAATTTTCCATCCTTTGAAATAAGTGCTCAAATCCCTGTTCTGGCTCTAAGATCAAGATTTGAAGCTTCTGCATGTTTCATCTGCTTCTGTGCAGGAGAAGCACTTGGTGGAAGTGCAGTATCCTCCAATCATTCACAGAGCATTTGCTGCCCTGATAAAACATCCACAGCTTCAAAGTTTCTTCTTCCAAAACCAGGCTATCTTGCAATCCTTTGCAAGAAAACCCCATAATTTTCTTCTGAAATTCATTGAAATATACCAACAATTTCATAAGAATGTTTTCCCCAAAATGTGTCAAATTTGCTTTTTAAATTACTTTTGTCTCTTTTTTTAAGGGGAGGAAACAAATATTTAGGAGACATATACTTTGATAGGAGAGAAATAACTGTATTTTGATGTGTGAAATCACACTGTGCAGTGTTTGTCACTGCCCAGCCCATGTTGGACCAGGATTCATCTCTCATAGCAATGTACCTAAGGAAAAGCAAGAACTTCGTAGTAGTAGATGAGTAACTCATGAAAAGGCTCAGAAAAATTAAAGAACCAGGGATGTGTAAGCCCTATTCTAGCCTATTTGCTGGCTTCTTGATTGATAGAGATGAATAAGCTGGAGAAAACAAGCATCTCTTGATAGCAAATATTTCATTGTTAGGTTCCTTTTCTGCCTGTCTGTCTGGAGGCAAGTGACAACCCAGTGCACAGTCCTGCACCTGCGCCAGCAACATTCACAGATGTTGTTTGCTCAGCATCACAGCTACATCTGAAAGCTCCATCCAGAGGTCTTGCGTATCACCCCTGTCCAAATCTCTTCTACTGCAGCTCAGAAGATCTGCTCAAAGGGTCTGCCCTCTCTTTCACCTTCCAGTCAGCTGCTGGCAAAGGAAAAGAGAGGTAGAGGAGGCAGAAGGGAGGAGGGAAGGCATAGTGAGTAGTGTGAAATGAACAGCACACAGAAAGTTACCCACCCAAAAAAATGTACACTGAGTGAGTGCGGCTGACAAACTGTCACTGCTGGTGTCCTTCACTTCCCATGCTGTCATTTGTAATTCATCAGAAGCAGAGAGAGGACTCAGAATCATATCAGGGTGGCATCTTCCATCACAAGAAACTCCATTCTTCTAATTAACTTTCCCACTGACCCGGAGACAAGCATTGTGTGTGTGAGTACGGTGTGTGGAGACAGTCAGAGAGGGATATTGCACTCTGATGTCTCCATGTTTACGACACTGCTGTTTGATTGGAGGTGAGGGAGGAGGTGAGTGGGTAATTTCTGCCTCTAAATCATGCATGGATAGTCTTTAAATTTGCTTGAAATAAAGTTTTCTTCTGCCTGTGGTGATCCGCCCTTGTCTGAAAGAAAATGTGCTTACTGTGTAGCAGTGGAACAGCATGGCATGTAAATCCAGACAATCATAAAGGAGTTATCAGATTCCCATTGTGAGAACAACAAATTTCTGGGCCTTACTCCTATCTCATGGGGGGAAAAAAATAATCTCTATTATTCTCATTTTGCATCACTTTACTAGACTTGCTCTTTATTGCTGTTATGGGCAGGTGACTTACAAGGTAGACCAAAGCTGTGATCCAAGGAGGACCATGCCAAGTCAGATCAAAGATCCATCCTACCCCACCTCTTGCTTTTCATAAATGTTTAGGGATTGCTTTTAAGAAGCTAGTAGGCAAACAGACATAACCCTCTTAGTGCCTTGGCCAATGGTTTGTGGCACGAACACAGCCAGGAGAAGACAGGAGGAGAAAGCGATGTCTTCATTTGCGCAGATCACTCAGTAGGGGATTAGTCTCAGGGGTCTAGCTGAATGGAAGCAAGATTTCAAAAGGTTTCAAGGTTTTCCAGAATAAATTAAGAATATTTTGAAACTGATCTGCTAAAGCACAGTCAACCATTGCAGAATAAACCCTGGTCTTGAAGAACTGATTTATTATTGATGCCATGGGATAAAATAATTTTTTAATGATACTTTTGTAATTGAGCGGTAAGATCTTGACGGATTTTAGCCACACTGACTCTAAATATTAGAGAAAGCTACTTTAGAATCAGTAACTGCCTGGTGCAACAGCGTGGAAATCTTGGGGTGACTTGAAATAAATTAACTAGTAGAGGTTTATAATGCATTAAATATGACAATTAATCTCACAGTCAGTGAAGCAGCTTCTCTATGATTTATTTTGATGTGAAATTACATTTCACTTTACTCTTCCCGAATCTACCGGTCTCACTCAACATGCCATAAAACACCAATCAGCAGAGTAAAAGCTGTTAAAAAGGAAGGTAAAAATGTAGTCTCTTAAACAGAAAATAGTTGGCTACAACAATTTCATACAGTCAACTTCTGTCAAAATAATTTTTTACTTTCAACAAGTTGAATTGGCAGTTCCATAGTTTATGTCAACCTTGTCTGGGGTGCAGGCTCTTTCCTAGGGTTGCAAACAATTCTCTGGGTAACCCATGTGCCCTAGAGCCAGATGAAGCCCATCCAACAGTGCTGCCTCTGCCAGGAAGTACAAAAAGCCTTATCACAGTTATTATGTTCAATTAGTTTTGCTGTCCAGTTTGAACAATTACATCTGAGGATTTTTTTCTGATGAAATGTGCTTCTAACACCCCCTTCCTTCCAATTTCTCATTGGATAACATTATTGCTTTGTACCATATATGTGGAGATCAATGGCACATTGCAGAGCCCGCCATGTCTCTGAAAGACACTTTAAGACACTGGTCATTTCCAGAAGATCTATGAAACATAGCTGGGAGAGCAGAGTTTATTGCAGGAAATTTTAAGTGTCCTTCCATGGAGAGAGGTATTATAAGCAGAATAACCTTGGGACTTACAGGTCCTGCTGAAAACAGGCAGATGAGGTTAGGCCAGTTGACAGTATATGTGCACAGAAAGACAGACAAATTGGGAAGAGCCAGTAAAGCACATTGGGATTTGGGCTCATCTATAGAGATACACGAAGTGGATAGAGTGTTTAGATTAATATGATGTTTACATAAATATGACTTTTGGGATTGACATAGGATTGATTGATTGATTGTTTGATTGACTGATCAATTAGGAGTCTGATTAAGAGAAAGCAGAATCCTTAGCACCTTGGTATCAACAATTGTGTCTTTTATCTCAAGCATGGGCTAGTATTTCTGGAGGATCGATGTTCAGGCTCTGGCATCTCAGTGCTTTTTGGAGATTTCCAGGTTGTTTAATTCACTCAGCAAAAAATTATCCTAGTGTTCAGCAGGGCACGGCTGGGTGCCTGTTGAGAAGCCATAGATTAATTTATTTAGCCTATAAATTAGAAAAAAATACCAGCCTCAAAAGTAAGCAAGACAGATACTGAGAAGACCATTTGGAAGTCAAAAACCATTTGGAAGAACTTGCACACACTGTATCCATGCATTAGCCTTAGGGTCAGCAAAGTGGGGTCCTGGAGCCCTCCCGATAGCTGACACAAGATGAAAAACTCTTCAACAAATGAGCCCTGCACTCAGCTACCAAGGGGGCTGTTTCTGAATGGCAGGTGTGGCCTTTTGCCCCAAGCTTTGCCAGCTTGCACATGGCTGAATGAATCTGCTAAAATGATCAGCTGGGAAATAGCTAATATCATTAAATACCATTTAAGCTGTCATTTTTATGTGTAGAGTCAACATCCCTCATGATGAACGGTTCAGCTCATGCCTCAGGGAGTGATCGTTGCAGGTGTGCTGCTGCCTTGGAAAAACATCAGGGTCTTGCCTTGTCCTGGCTTATATTTAAGACTACAGCACAGTTTATGTAAAGGCAAGATTGGGCCCTGAGGAATGATGCCTGTCATAAGGTGCATGAAAAAGAATAAAGTAGGAAGCCTGATGTCAGACTCTTGATTTTGCCGAATTTTCAGCACAGCACAAATTCCCAAAGGCCCAGGAAGGAGCACTGAAATTTTCTTTAGCAGACTAATGATGTTTGAGGCTATTTTTCTTGTTGCAGATAACTGTACACCAATAGGAAAAAAAAAAAAAAGAGCCTAATGAACCTGGAGAAATGTATGGCCCTAATGAAGATGAAAATCTCTCTTCCAGCTACTTTGCCTAGAAACACAAAAAAAGAAGGAAATTAAAATAGAAAAGACAAGGTGCCAGCTGCTTGGAGATATTTCAGAAGCACAACTGGATCTGCAAAAAAAGATACAAAGAATGAAAGAAAAAATCTCTTTCCCTGGGGTTCTTCTACAGGACCATTCTTCATTGCTGCTGAGTCTGCATTAAATGGCACAGCTGGCTTGAAGAGGAAGGCTTCTAGGTAGAGGGGAATACAGAGATATATATTTTTAATGAGCCTGTAACTTCCTGGAGTGGGAAACGCAGAGCTGTTAAGCTTCCTGAGCTGAAAAGTTTTTCTGATTCCAAGGGCCTTGAGTGTTGCATTGCCTCCAGTGATTGTCAGCTCTGCAATCTCCACTCCATTTGTTATTTGATTTGTGTGAGAACAAATAGTCTATCTATCATCTGATAGGATTTATAACTAACATTGAGCAGGATTGTACAACAAATACTGAAAGTTGTACTGTAAGTCTTGTTGGTTTTTACTGAGATGTGTTCCAGGACAGCATGTCATTAATGTACCAGCTTTCTCCTCTGGAAGCTGCCTTCAAGGCTCAATTTCTTTTTAGTAGTGGGAAAAGTTTGTCCTTTTATCTCTAGCCTGTTGTGATCTCTTGAGGTGACAGGCAGTTTCAGGCCCGGGGCTCTTTGACAGAATTTTGGGGGTAAGCAAGGCTAGACTGGCAGGAGATGCTGCGTGTCATGTTTGAGATGTGCTAATGGAGCTACATGAGAAACCTGCAGCAGCTCCTGTCCTTATCCTTGCCAGCGTCACAATGCAGTTGACATTCCCAACAGCTAAGACGTTTCACACTATAGGAAAACACTGCTTCGAAAGACACGTACAAATCAGTCACCTAATGGATATGGTTTTCTAATAAAGTGAATAAAAATTATCAGCAGCAAGCAAAAGTTCTCCTTCATCTTTTCTGTTAAGTATTTAAAGGCTGAGGTTGAGATGCTGTGTACGGGGCTATTTCAGAATAAGAGTAGTTGTTATAACGGGTGATTGTTTCTACTCTGTCTATTCCATGCATTGTGGTGGTGCCTTGAGACAGGGAGTACATGCGCCAAGTACTCTCCAGACACAAAGCAGCATGTGACTGCACAGCCCAGGAGGATAACATATACCTTGGGAAACAGCAGAAATGTCTGACTTGTTAAAAACAATGAAAACACTTTTTCCAGGGACTGTATCTGGAAAATACACGAACAGGAGGAGGAAATGAAAAGGACAAAGCTCCAGTGCTTAAAGATGTTTCAAAGGCACAATTTGAGCTGCAGAGGGGGAAAAAAAAAAGCAAGCTTAAAGAAAAAATCCCAGCCTCACTGAGGCTGCTGCTACAGGGCCATTCCTCATTGCCGCTGCTGCTGATTCTGCATTAAAAGGTGTAGCTGATTAAAGATTTGGTTTTGGAGAGGGTTACAGGTGAAGGAATGTATAGATATATATATATTTAATGGTCTTACAAGTTATTAGAAGGAGAAATAAAGAATGGTTTAACTTGTACAGATGAAAAGTTGCTAGGACCTTGAACACTGCAGATGTTTTACCAATTGTCTTTCATCACTGCAATCTTTACTCCTGTTATCATTTTCATTTGTGCACTGGTTAACAGGAATTGTCCTCTATTAAGCTTTGTGGCAGATGTTTGTTTATCATCCCAAGCACAGACTAAAATAGCAGATAGTGTCCTACATCTGCTACTGATGATATCACAGAATCATAGAATCATTAGGGACTGGAAGGGACCTTGAAAGATCATACAGTCCAACCCCCCTGCCAGAACAGGATCACCTCCGGATAGATACAGGTCACTTTGGCATGGAACTGAAGATACACAACCACTTCCCACCACACCAGTAGACTCTGATTTGATGATACAATAAATGCAGATTTGAAGCTTCCAGTACTGTATTGGGTACATCGTGGCTGCATAGAATCGTACAATTGTCAAGATTGGAAAACACCTTCAAGATTATCAAGTACAACCATCTGCCCTATAACCACTAAACCATCTCCCCAAAAACCATGCCTCCCTGTGTTTTGAACACCTCCAGAAACAGTGCCTCCACCACCTCCCCAGGCAGCCTATTCCAATGTCTGACCACTCTTTTTGAAGAAGCTTTTCCTATTATCTAATGTGAACCTTCCCTGGCACAACTTGACCCCATTTCCTCTTGTCCTGTTGTTAGTCACCATGGAGAAGAGGCCAACATCTGCCTCTCTACAACCTTCCCTTAGGTAGTTGCAGAAAAGCAATGAGGTGTCCCCTCATGATGCAAAGCCAATCACGATGTGGTGGATACTTGCTCTGATAGTTCAGATTTGCTCAATAATACTGATGCGCTAAGTGTGCAGAAACTGTCATTCTGCAGGATCTGTTCTTACATCTTATCTTGCATTAGCCTAAAACCTGAAGAAACTTTACATTGGTGTTTGCACTTGGTTACAAAGAAAGGCACCTCTGTTTCCACATGAGATTCAGATCAGCCCTGAGACCAAGCCGGTTCTGCACAAGCCTGATGTAGTCTTAGGGTATAAAACACTGGCCTGTGAACACATCCGTGTGTGGAATACATCACACCAGCTTGCTTACTGCATTGGAAGCCTGCACAGCTACTTGTCTTGATTTATGTGTCGCATGTTGTTGCTCGATCAAGATATAAAGTGGGGGTAAAATGCATTTTGTAGCTTCATATTTTTTTTCTTAGCCAGTAAGATGTTTCCAGCTAGGATGGTTCATGTGTTGAGAAGCCCAAGTGGCACGTCTATTTTTTCCATTAAAAAAAAGACAAAGATGGCACAGATTTCTTCTTTCCACCTCTCCAGCTCAAGTGGTTTACTGTGATATAAAATAAGCAAAGATTGCTACACAGCAACCTCTCACCCTCTTCCCTGAGATCCAGCCTTTGAGACACAGAGCATGGATAGAAGAATCATTAAAGTGTAATAAATAAACCTATCATGGGTCTAACAGAAGTCCTGAGCTACATGTATCAGGTAGAGAGAAAGAGAAAGAAGTCACACCAGTGAGGTGAAAGGTCGAGGTAGCACACAGAAAATGTTTAAAAAGGAATGAGTTTAAAAAAACAACAAAAAAACCCCCAGAGTGCATGTAATCCCCAGGGAGGTGGTGAAGGGAAGAGAGAAGCAAAGACATAATCAAGGTAAAAGATACAGGGCTAAATAGAGTGAATCAGAGTAAAACAACTGAATGCGTAGGGAAGCAGGGAAGATAGCATGGGCTGCTGCCTGCTTCACCTCCAAGCACAGCATCTTTAAAGGTTAGGGGCTGCTACTGTGAGAGGCTGATCAATGCACAGACAGTCACATCATCGCATGATGTTATTGTAACTTTCATTGAAGTCACATTCAGACTTGATAATGGCCTGTTGCATTAGCTCAGAAGCCAATGAATCCAGATTTCCATCTCTATTATAAAAGTACATTTCAAGAGCCTATCACACCTGTGTCAATTCTGGAAAAGCTCTTCATCCTAGCTGAAAGGTGGGTGGTTCCAACAACACAGTGCTCTGTCCCAGATTTTCACACATCCTTTCTCAGGGTACCTGGGAACATGGTTTCAGAGGTCTGTTGTAGTCAGTGCAGGATGGAGCAGCAGAGATCCAAGTACAAAAATAATCTGTGTAACAAGTCTTCAGCAAGCACAGGCTCCAGCAGAGATCACAGCTTAAGTGTCCTCATGACCAGAATGGCTTCCTGATATCTGTCCAGCTTTGGTGAAATTGCTTTACTCCTAATGTTATTAATTGAGATTGTGAACACATTTGACTGCAAAACAGAACTTTCTGTCTATTGTTTTCTTTTTTAATTGAATTTTTTTGATATTATAATGAACAATAGGGACATGAACACCTAATTTTCATCTTTTTCCCTCTTTCTTTTAGCATTAGTAATGTACAACAAAGAGAAGGGAGATGAGATAGTATTGCTATTCTTAGCTCCCAATGCAGATGCTTGTGAACATGAATAAAAATTTGTAGGTTCAGATAGTCCTTCCCTCAAAAAGACAGAAATTAATCTCTTCCTTTGACTGGATTTCTCTATTTTACTTTTAATTTCCAATGTGTTGGTTTTTTAGTACCACTTATTTCAGAACAGCAGAGTCAGTTTCTATTGACTCTGGACACTGTCTCATTTTAGCAGGTAATTGGAGCCCTGCTTAGTTAGGTGGCCATTCAATCCATTGCTCTTTTGGACAGCCTTACTCTCCCTCTTCTAGACATCAAGCGTGAGCTCATGACATTGTGAGTGACAACATCACTGCAGTAGTTGTATAGCAAAAAACTGCAATAATCATCCTCATCAATGAGAGGCGGAAGCATCTGTTGATTTGAAGAGTATCTCAGTATGACCTGCTGGTCATCTGGGTTTAAATGGGTCAGTGATTCTGCAGGCCTCTGCTGCAAGTGCTCACACTGCAAGGTCAGGGGATCTGTCATGACAGAATAGGAAAGAATCCAAGAAAAAATGGGTTAAGCAAATGTCTGAGACTCTAAGTGGACTTTGGATTAGATCTGACAGAAGACTATGTGGAGCAAGAAGTGGCTTCCTTCTCCCTGCTACGTGATGCAAATTCATGGCACATTGTGAATGTATTTTTATCTGTCTCTCTTTGGGGAAAGTGAAGAGTTAAGCTTCAGAAAAATTAAAGTTTTGCTAACAACAACATACTGTGAAATATGAAGAGATATCAGTCACATGTCTGAAGAAATAGCCAGAGCTGTTTCAGAAGGCAGCATCTGCTTAGAAAGAAGATTCAGTCTCAGCAAAGCATATAAAATCCTCTTGGATTTCCTTTTTCAGGTGTCTCTGAAATCCACCACACTTTAAACGAAGGTTTCTCTCTAATACTGATTGCATAGTATTGCCCTCAAGACATGTTTCAGAACCAAGGTCAAAGCATCAAAGCAAATCTACTGCAAAGTTTTGTTAGTCAATGGCTTTTGAGACTCAAAGTATTCTGTTTTGTGGTTGCCAGATCTCTGAGCTTAGAGGTCATCATCATCTGCCCTAGATAGAATGTGATTAATAAAGAACTGTTTTGTATAATTTTCACTGCTGACCTTAATTGCACAGGTCAGAAATGAAAGCAGCTCACCATATGCCAGACATTAAGGTCTCTAGCAATTCCCCAGTAAACGTTACACTCCCTGGATGGGATTGGAGCCCAGCCAGGCTGCCCTCATTGAAACTTATAAATTGCTTTTATCTTGCTGGCAATGTAAAATTAAATTGGTGTAAGGGATATTGCATTGTTGATGAAGATGTACAAGACAGAGTTAACTCCAATAGAGTGAACTTACCACAAGATATGAAAAACATCTTAATTGGCTCAGCACCTTCCTTGCATGGCCTTGAGGAAACCCAGTGTTCTGAAAGCTGCAGTGCCATTACAGGAAGCAGTCTTTGTTCGTTCTCTTTGTGTGTTTGAATTGTACTTTGTTTCCAATAATGCTCATGAATGGTAGAGCGCAAAACAGGATGTATAGCAGTTTAGATGAAGCTGTAGTGAGCTACAATTGTATCTAAATAGTCATTTTCTTGCAATATATTTCTGACCTGTAATGCCTTCCTTGCTACAATTCTTCCCCAAACTCTCTTTCAATCCGTTGTCCATACAGAGTTCATTTTATCAAGATTTTCATCTCTAGCTGTAATAACAATTGCATGATGTAAATCTAGGAGCAGCAGGGAGTCATTGGCTAGAGATGAACTCTAGTCACTGGCTAGAGATGAACTCCAGTGAACATTAACCCTTCTGGGCTCTTTTAGCATTTGGAACCAGAGTCTAGAAATAAATTAAAATGAAAACCTTTTCAGTGCTTTTCTCTTCTCATGAATTCAATCAGAAAAATTAAAAACAGCCAAGAACTTTTGGGTCAGCATGTCCTGTTTCTCTTGTGTCAGTCTTTGTGGTCTCTGTTAGAGCTCTTTGAAAGAAGATTAGGAAGTTATTGTATTACTCACTAGTTACACTTCTTCTAGAATTATAACTATGTTATGTAATCTTGCCAAACTGAGGCAGACATTTTCCAGAGAGTTGAAGTGAGAAAGGCAGTGTTCATACTCTCAAGAGGCTTATATTCTTGAATAGCACACCTAAATAGAGACTGCTGAGCAGCAAAGCATTGGGGCCTGACTCTTCAGCCAGGAGGGTAGAAAAGTTCTCAAAAATCCCAAGGGCTTTCCCTGCGACTGATGTGCATGCAACCATGGAATTGTGTTGCACACTCAAAGGAGATGGAATTGCCAGAAATTAGTTGCATGTCTGGTCACAAAACCAGAGTGGTGTGTATCCTGCTTTGAGGTATGGGGCTATGGGGCAGTAGGCTTCTGTGAACTACATCTGTAAAGGGAAGATAGGTTGGATGAGTGAGCTACAGATTGGACAGAGAGCTCTGAAAGTTCATTAGTCATCTGTCCTTAACCCATATGCATAACTGGATG
The DNA here is from genome assembly GCA_013400115.1 of Rhinopomastus cyanomelas. Taxonomy (NCBI): domain Eukaryota; kingdom Metazoa; phylum Chordata; class Aves; order Bucerotiformes; family Rhinopomastidae; genus Rhinopomastus; species Rhinopomastus cyanomelas. The sequence goes on from VXBP01001534.1 coordinate 199,025, forward strand.
GAACTCCTGGGTCCTTGATGACAGTCATTAATGGATTTAGATGTTCAAGGCCCGCCTGGATGTGTTCCTGTGTGACTTGGTCTAGGTGATCCTGCTGTGTCAGGGGGATTGGACTAGATGATCTTTTGAGATCCCTTCCAATCCCTAACGATTCTATGATTCTATGATTTGCCACACATGCACACTGTGCTTGACATTCAGTCCAATCCTTTATAAGGTGTTAGCATGGCTGAATTTTTCTCTTGTGACTCTAGTGAAAGTTGGAGCACTCTGAAATTGATGCCATGTACAGTATTGTCCTGGAGTGCAGTTAGTGCACCTTGCACACTCCTGCACTGTTATTTATAAGAGCCAGTATGTACCGTATTCAGTTTTAGAGGGTTCCCATAAGAGCCTCCTTGTGAATTTGGGGCTATCCTGAAAACTGGCAGTCTTTTAAGTGCCAGCAATAGAGCTAGTACAGGGACAGGAGGGGGAGGGGATATCCCATGAATCATCCATCTGGACACAGGAAGAATCAATACCTTTCAGCCCCTAGGTGTTAGAGGGACAAGCTTTAACAAATGCAGCAGATGGGTATCTGGTAGAGAGCCTTTAGTAGGCTGGCTGAGTGCCTGGCAAACCACAGGGAGAAAATCACAGTATTAAAAGAATCCCCATGCAGAAACACACGGAATTATTACCAGCAGAACACCCGACCAGCACCCAAAAGGGCTTCCTGCACAGTTGAAGTCAAACCTGCTGTCCCTTGCATCTGCTTCCTCCTTTTTTTCTCAATCCATGGAAGGGCCTTGTTGAGCAGCTCACCAAGGCAGCCATCTCTAGCACCTGAGGGACAGAACAAGCTGCATCCAGGTTATGCACAGGCCATGTCTGGAAGTTTTTAAAAAGTGGAAGAGAGAGATTTCAGCAGAACATAACTGTTCATCCGCTTCTTCACCTAATTAGCTGTAGAAAAGTCACCAGATGGACAAAGATTTTAATGATGGCTTCATTCAGAGTCTTGGAGGAGTGGGTTGGATATAAGAGATAATTATCTTGACTTTTAGATGTAAAAGGCTTCTATTTTATTTTGCTTTTTTTCCCTTTAGTTCATTTTTAATGAAAGAGGGGAACAGTGAAATTCAAAGCATCAAATAAAAAGGCAAGGTTGACAATCCATCGTCTAATCTGTGCTTAGTGCCAGCTAGGAGTGACATTTCTAAGGATTGGTTTGATGGGAAGCTTGTTTGTTCATAAATTGCCACAAAATGGCATTCTGGGTTTAGCAGGGGAATTTCTTCCCACCTCATGTGCTGGGAGGAAAGTTAAAGTGATCTCATTAAATGCTACAGAAGATGGAGGTGTATTTTCATGACAGAGCCTGGAGTGGGTTGCCCAAGAAGGTGGCTGGGGCTCCATCCTTGGAGGTGTTCAAGGCCGGGCTAGATAAGGCTCTGGCCAGCCTGATCTAGAGAGAGGTGTCCGTGCCCATGGCAGGGGGGTTGGTACTGGATGATCCTGTGGTCCCTTCCAACCCTGACTGATTCTGTGATTCTATAACTTCTTCCCAGTGAAGGTGATGGGGCACTGGAGCAGGCTGCCTTGGGGGGTTTGTGAAGTCTCCTTGTCTGAAGACATTTAAAACCTGCCTGGACTTGGTCTAGGTGATCCTGCTGTGGTGGGGGGTTGGACTGGATGTTCTTTCGAGGTCGCTTCCAACCCTAATGTTCTGTGATTCTGTGAAATACAGGTTGGGAGTGCCTCTTTCGCAGCCATTCTCTTTCCCACCATTGATATATCTCTGCTCGTAAGCCGTGTTCAAGGGGCACCCAGAAGGGATCACAAGACCATATCCACCAGTGTATAGGTGCCCCAGGTGTGATGAAGAAAAGTGAGTTTTACCAAATCAGCAGCAGCCCAGTGAAAATGGGTGCTTTAAATGAACAGAACGTGCAGGCCTGGGGTATGCTCAGAGGTAACATATCTGGCATACCTTGAGCCACGTTGATCTGAGTTCAGGTGGAGCCTTGCGACTGAAGGGTGGAAATAGATTTCAATGAGAATCTTATTAACAGCATGGACACTTAGGCCTGAAAAGGCTGGATGGTCATACCCATCTCAGAGAAAATCCTTTTGTGACCTCTGATCTGATTTTTTTTTAAAGTGACTCTGCTCCTTTCCCAGCAAGGAACCAGTGAACCCCGAGTATCTAATTGAAAAGTAGCAATGGTTAAAGAAAAACGTTAACGAATTCCTGCATTTCTTTGAAACCACTTTGCACGCTGAGGATTTGCAGTATATGGCTATCAGTCTGGCTGCTGACATTCAGTTGTGTGCAGTCTCTGAGGACAAGTTTTGCTCTCTAGTATCATAGTGAGGGGCCTAAGAGTGGTGCACACTGATGGAAGTGCAATACGCGTAAAAGAAAAGATAAACCAAAGTCTGTAGTTCCTGAAAATGCGTACAAGCTGTTGAATGAGTTGATCAGGTTGGAGAGACTTTAGCATTCACTCCACCTAGGTAGCCAAAGAAACAGGCCTTATATAGAATCATAGAATCATTAGGGATTGGAAGGGACCTCAAAAGATCATCTAGTCCAATCCCCCTGACACAGCAGGATCACCCAGACCAAGTCATACAGTTAGTCTGGGTTACAAGGAACCACAGGATCATCCAGTTCCAACTCCACTGCCATGGGCAGGGACACCCCACCGTAGATCAAGTTGGCCAGAGCCTTATTCAGCCTGGCCTTGAACACTTCCAAGGATGGAACCTTCACCACCTTCCTGGGCAACCCATTCCAGGCTCTCACCACTCTCACGGTGAAGAACTTCCTCCTCACATCCAGCCTAATTCGACCCATCTTTACTTTGCTCCATTCTCTCTAGTCCTGTCGCTACCTGACATCCTAAAAAGCCCCTCCCCAGCCTTTTTGTAGTATATAGTGCCCAAGCCCTGTCTGTGCAAATTGTGAAGATGAACAGAAGAAAGTCCACAGAGAAAAAGAAGTTGATGAGGAAATTCAAAGGAGGCCACTTAGAGCTCTTGCTGTCTTATGCCTCCTTTTCCTATTGTATTTTCAGTAAAAGAATAAAGGATAAGAGGAAAATATTTACTATTCTTATAATTATTTTATTACCATTTTCCCAAGGTACCAGTAATCTTGTGTGGAACATATCTCTCTGCATTATTCAAGTCTAAATTCCTTGCCCAAGCCTTTGCATTAATTTCAGAGTCTTCCTTCCTGAGAGGAAAGAGTTTGGGAAAATCCTTGTGTCCCTGGAAGAATGAGCACAACAGTAGTTTGCTTCTGATTCATATGAATGGTCTTGGACCTGTTGCAGCTGTATGTACATAGATGTAGATATGGACATATGCATATGTGTTCATGTACAAAACTCTTCGATGGATGTTAGAAGGCATTATCACTGCTTTAAAAGGGTACAAAGGAAGCTGGAGTAAGAAACCTGCTGTCCTGTAAACAAAAGACATTTCACTGCATAGGTAGGGATTCAAGTAGAATCAGCAAGTCTGGGGCTCAGAAAGGGCCCTTGGACTTGTACAGCCACAAGAAGTGCCGTGTTGAACATAGACACTCACAAGCTGATAGCCTCAAAATGACACTCAACAGAAAGTTGGCCTTTTCAGTAGAGTTGTGTTTCCTGGTGATTTGCTGAAAAACTTGTTTAACATGAGATCAGATAAAATTTCCAAACCATTTTCGGCATTTTGATGCCACTAGCTTTTTCATTTCACATTTTCTAGTGGCTTTATTAAAGTCTGAATCTGTTTTCTGCATTTCGGATATCAGTGAGTGTGGGATTCATCACTCTGAGCTGCTGATAATCAGTGGTTGTCTGCACTTCACCTTCCTTGCATATATAACCAGCTGATTAAAAGTAGGCAGAAAAGTCTGTGTGGCAAAGCTCATGTGATATTTTAAGACAATTCTAGAGAGAAAATAATGTTCAATATGGAACATATATGACTTCAAGCTTATAAGAAAGGAAAAACTCTCTAATTAGTATAAGGTCTTTTTTTAATCATTGAAAATTGTCTGGATTATTTCCTTGAATGATCAGCATGGTCAGAGGAATTGGACATGCTGAGACCTTCCCTAGCAGCATTCAGAGACTTGTAGCATCTGATCACACATTAGAAATGCCATGGTCATGCCAGGGTGACCAAACCATCATGAGGTTACAGCTCTATCATTAGTGATGTTTGAGCAGGTAACGACCCAAGTACTTTCATGGTTTAGCTGTGCTTTATATAATGCTCTTTCCCCCCTTCCCCCATCCCCTATTTATTTACATGGAGTAAGGCCATCAGAGTGACAAGCTGAGTTAACGAGACGGTTCATCATGTCCTCTCTCTGTAATTTTAATTCAGCAGATTGCTGCCTTGCATCTGCATGTGTGTCAGTGCATCTCACATTCCTCTGGCACATCACCTTTCCAGGGCTATCATTTTTCATCTAAGATTATGGACAGCCATTTGGAAAGTGGCCTCAACCAGTGAGGCAAGGAGAAGCCAGAACATTTTTATAAAGCAAGGGATAGAGTGATCCCCTCTATATGTCAAATTAGAACCAACATTTCATTGTAAGAAAGACATCAATTAATGAGTTCTGTGGGTTTGGATGTAATAGAGCGGAAGATTTACCAGGCTTTAAAAGCTTAATACCAGCACTGTTTATTGGGTGAAACAGTTTGTCAGTGGCTAAGATCTTCCTGACTTCCCTAGTCCTTAGCAAGCAGCAGTAGTCATAGCTATAGAAAATTACAGTGGTATGCTGCTCTTTGCTAAAGGATTTCTTCACCATTTCCATAGATGGAGCATGAGCGGAGGATGGGATGCATTTTATATAGTGAATATGAAGGAAATTAGCACAGACAAAAATCTCTGTCTGCAGCTCTGACTGGCTCTAACCAAGCAGAAATACCGCAGCTCCAGTGAACATTAACAGTATAAGGAGCATCAGGTAATCTGTTTGGCTCTGTCAAGCCATTCTTCCTCTTCCATTTTTTGAGAAGTCTTTTCTGCCAGGTTACCTATTCTTAGCTCTGATAGCTCAAGCTCAGAGACAACCATCATCCTTACTGTGGAAATGTTACCTCATATGGGATGTGGAAACACAACTAATGGTACAGAAATACTGGGGTTTTTTGTGCCAAACCTGTAAGACCAGATAGGAAGGGTGCTGGAAACCATCTTTTCTTATCTTCAAGTAGATCCTTCAACTCCCTATGACTTTGACTTGTCAACATGGAAATGGGCTATTTCCTGTGGGCAAAGGATTTATCCAAGTTTATATGAAGAATTCTTGAGCATATTCAACACCAAGAATGACTTACAGTGAGCCCTTCAATGTGTCTTCTATTTTGCCATGACACAGAACACACTGAGCTTAAAAATTTATCATGTGTTCTCTAATCCTCATAAACAAAAGGATTTGCCATGCAAGATTATCTTAAGAGCATTCTTAAATTACTACTTATTCCTTGGCTCCATTATGTTTGTGAAAAGGCATTACTATGTGGTTTCTCAGATAATACTATTCCAACATAAGAATGCAAAGAACTTGTTTAAAAAAAAAACCACTAAATCAAACAAACAAGCAATAGGAATGTCAATACAGGGGGAAAACTAAATATTTGGACTTCTGAAATTCCTTCAGGGTTGTTTTATGTTTTTTTTAATTAATTGTGTTTCTCCTGCAAAATTTCCTTTTGCAAACAAAAACAAGAACAATTTGCAAGGATCTGAGGCTGTATGAGACTTTGAGCAAAGCAAATCATGGTCATAAAAAAAGGTCTGTGTTTTGCAGTGACATACAGCCCGAGAAGATCCCTTCTTAGAGCTTTCCTTCAAGTGAAAGCTCTTTACCATAATACTTCCATACCACCTATATCAAAGGTCAAATGTGAATTCAGAAAGATTATTCAAGTAAATACCTATGGAGTTCACTCAAAGTCCAAATTTACAACCTGTAGGAATACAGTAGTGCAGGATGTTCCCAAAGCCAATGTTTGTTTACAGTAGATTCTAAAAACTTTCCAACATTGTCTTCTGTGGCAAGATGTTTAAGTACAAAGAGAGAAGAATCCTGAGGTCTCTGCTTGAGACATTTGCTCTTCTTTTGAAGAACCATAATGGAGATGAATCTTGTTGAATTTTGTATCTGTTTCTGTAAGCCCCACCGATGGTAATGAGAATGATGGCACCTCTCTAGAGGACTTGAGAGCAGTATATCATGTTCAACACCATTCCTCAAAGAGCTGTAGAAAATCGGTATTGCAATCTGATGAATTTGAAAAGATGTCTCCTGAGGGGATAAATTACTAGACAGAATGTGATTTTTATTATAAAACTGTAATTTTATTCTAGCCTTACACTAATGATTTACAGTGAGCCATGACTGGGGGAGCCACGAGAAACATTACGATGGTTGTTTATTATAGCAATATTTAATATATCTCATTAATACAGAGGCATTTTCACTGAGGACAGTGGAAATTCTACTGTGGGTCCAGATAAAAAGAAGATACACCTATTCTATGTGCTACAGTAAAATATATACCACTAATTTTTTCTTACTTTTTAAAACTCGGCCTCAATTCAAATGGTTGGTTGGTCTCCTCAGTAGACAAAGAGGACTCTGAAATGTCTTCTCAAGGGTTTGCTCTTGAGTGGACCAGAATATAACTTACTAAAGCATAAATTGAAGTGAGACTGTTCGAAAAACTGGTGGTGAGTAGCCTTTCAGTGAGGCTAGTGGTCTATTGGAGAGGGTTTGATGCAGAAGGATAATAATGGCTTTCAGTGCTGCCTGGTGTCACTGACCTGCAGGACTATGTGGTCCTTCCATTTGACTTCACCTCTCAGTGAGTGAATTGATGCTGAAGAAGCTCACTCTGTGGCATGCTCTACAGAAGCAAAGATGCTTCTGAATGAGAACTCTCTCTGCTGTTCTTCAAATTGTTTCACAAAGCTCTGTTGAGAATGAAACTCCAAAGGCAAATTATACTCCCTGGTGACTGGAGGATAGAAATGAAATAAGCTATGAAAAAAGCATCTAGAGATGGGGCCAGGTTGGCCAGGCCACCAACCTCACAGATCAGTTCTTCCTCCCTGCATCTCCAGGTCCGATTCAGCAGTTGTGCCATAGTGAAGGTCCTCCTGTAACAGATGTCCTGTAGCTATGGCATTGCCATGGTCCAGCCTTTCCAACTGTCTCCATCTGTCCACCTGTTCTTCCCCTTACCCTTGGGCAACAGAGAGTTTAGATTAAGAATTACTGGTCTACAAGTGTATTCAGCTTGTGGATGCTGTTTGAGTAGGTTATTCATTCCTTTTGGATAATAGCAGGACTGTGGGGAGTGGGGTGGCATCAACAGGCTGTGCCTGCTTCCTTCCACGATGCAATGGAAGGAAAGAATAACATTGGCACATTGCAAGAAGCAGTGGTTGTGGAGTGGAGTTAGTTAGCAAGTGCTGTTAATAATGACAGTCGCCTGCTTCATTAGCTGTGGTTTCAAACAGAAAGGATGTGGTATGCAAATTACCATGCAGAGCAGGCTGGCAAAGACCAGATAGGGGAAGGCCATTGCCAAAAGCTGTGATAACAGCTGAAGCAACAGATGTGTTGCACCAAAGACTGCCAGGAAGGGAACAAATGGCCATGGCTACACTTTCCTTTGGGCAAAGTAGAACAGTGAAATTGTTTTCTGGCAATATTTCGGTCAGCTCTTTATATGGATAGTTGATTGCAAGGGTGATGCATTAGGTTGCACCTGCCATATTAGCCAGCACCTAAAGAGATGTCAGCATGAAACCCAGACATAAAAAATGTTCCCACTCTAAACCATCAAAGGGACAGGAACTTACGGTGCGTTAATGTGTTACTTGCATAGATTGGATGTCACTGCTTTTTATAACTTATATGAATTGAATTTTGAAGAGAGAGAAAGAGAGCTAAATAAGTTTGAATAAATGCAGAAAGAAAAGTCCTTTTTCCTTCTAGCTGTACCAGAAGATCAGTTGCTTCCCTTTGTGTGGAGGTGTGAGCAGTAAGCATGAGCAGTGGATGAATTTCAAAAAATTCAAAGCCTTGGCATGATTCATATATGGCACCCCTCAGCCATATTGGCCAAGAAAACATGCAGAAGCCAGCCTGGCTGAATAGCGTATGCCCCTGGAGCTCAGCTCTTAGTGAATGTGAACCGACTGTTGAAGGAATTTAGGATGAGACTTGACTGAACCTCTGCCAAGGTTTGTCAGAGGCTGAGATCTGAAAAAGGATAGCCTTTTGCGATTAAGAATAACTAGGCTATGTTTCTGGCTCTCCCTCATACTCCTAGGGTGACCCTGGGCAAGGCGTTTAATCATGCAAAAAGGAATACCAGCTGTATCCTTACTTTACATGGCTGCAGGGGTGATGAAAGTACAGATTGATTAAAATTTAGGAAAGACTTGAATGGAACAATGACAAGCCCTACATAAATATGTTGTTGCTAGAGCTAATGGGAAATGCAAGCTGCAACTTCGTGTGGAGTCCTGACATTATGTTTGGTTTTTAGTGAGTTACTGCAAAATAGACAACTTTGGCAAAATAGTTTAATAATTTCTATTAGGAAATAATAGCATGTTTCATTTAGTTTTATTTCAACTCCTTTCCTTGAGATAATCTATTATGCTAGAGCTCTTATGATGCCTTGTGGCACTCTAGTCAGGAGAAACACTATCTCATCCCAGCAGGGGTAATTTGGCTACATGTCTCTGTCTTAACATGCAATACTCCTGAACACAAGATATTTCAAATCACTATAGAAGTTGGGCAAGAATCTGCTTGTAAGATCAATCTAAAATTTAGATTCATTTCAGCAAATCATAATATTTGATTTGAGGTCCACCACCCTATCTCCTAGAGGTTTTTCATTCTAAGTTTCCCATCTCACTACAGTCAATGTATATTTAAGGATGGATTTTTTTGGAAACCATATGTTGCTGCTACAAGAGCACATTGATGTCATATTGCTTGCTGGCAACGCGTGGAATGTAGTCACTACTTCCGTTTTCCAACTCGTGTTAAAGCCTTTATGCTGCTCTGTTGGTATATGAGAGTAAAAAACCATAGGATTCCTTATGAACCTAATCTGATTTATAGTATCACATAGAAGGTGAAATAGGAGGAGGCTTCCGCTTTCACTATAAACCAGGCAAACATTGTTAATTCAGCCAGCTATTCCATTGGCTCTGTAAATAATTCTAAAACCCTCAATATAAAATGAAATGGATAGGTTGTTAATCCATTAGAAATAAAATAATTATTTGGGTTTTTTTAATCCCCAACAGTAGTCTGAGGATTGGCTTGAGAGATGCATAAGAATCATATTGTAGGAACTATTTACTCATCTATATGTAAGTTGTTGTGGAAGGTGTGTTTAAAAAAGCTGCACAGGCAAAAATAAAAGAGGTTTATGGGAAGATCGGGAAAGCAAAGTTTCACATGGGAAAAAAAACAGGGTCCAGTGACGTTCAAATTACTCTCAACTTTGCTGTGATAAAATTACTTGATTCCCCACCCAAAGAAAATTCCGAATCCCTTTGAAGTTGATTTGCTACCTCATAAAAAAGACCCCAACTAACACGATCACATTATTAAGACCTTTTTGAGGGAAAAAATGACTTTTTAATGGACTGTCATAAAAAAATGTATCATTTCAAGGGAAACATGAACAGGAGAAATCAAAGAACTGAGTGTTTTGAGTTAAGTACAAGGAACTTTATGAGAAAATTCCCACAGCTTCTCTGAATCCCCTGATCTGTCCGTTTGGGTGCAATGAGTTTCCCCTGAGCAGCAGGCTTCCCCCCAGCAGCAGGCTGGCACATGTATTAAGCTAACCTCTGCCACATATTCTGGCAGAAAAGTTATTCTTTGTGGGAGAGGTGTGCTAAATTTTGTATGTCCCACCTGCATTGCCTACACTTCTGATCTTGAAAAGGGTTGGGAAGAGCTGTGCATCTATCAGAATTGGTAACGTTCCCAGAGCAAGAGCAAATCTGCCCTTAGGAGATTTCATGTTGTTTGATGATTTTATCACGCCCACACGCAGATCGTTACCCTTGTGTATATTAAAGACAGTTTTCTGTGGTCCCAGTTCCCTTGACCCATCTTTAACATGCTGGGCACATAAAGGCATGTTTCAGCGCTCCTCAACAAGTGCAAACTGCCTTTTTTCTTTGGACTCAATGGTGAAATTCAAGGTGATTTTTCTTGAGACTGAATTTTCACACTGTAAATATTGTAGAGGTTAGTCTCTTCCTCCATGTGTCCTTTTCTTCAAACCAAATCTCTTAAGCTATATCCCTCCTGGGATGCCTCCAGCTCCTACATTTGACTTTTTTTTTAATTGTAAACTTAAAATCCAGATTCTGATGCTAGCGAGTATCTCATTCTTCAGCAGAGGATAGAGGGAAGCTTCCCTCTCCACAAATGCAGGGGCACAGTGATCTCTTCCTAATCTCTGAAAAACTGCACTAGTCCCAAGACCAGAGACACCAGCGTTATTTACAGGCTCCAAATCACATCAGGAGTTTGTTTTTCATGTGGACAGGCCAGAATCCACAACAAACTGTGCGAGGTGGGAATATTTGATCTCCTCTCACTCCCATCCATGAAAGCATTCATCTGCACATCTGGCAACCCTGTCACAGAGGTGCAGCACTTTCCACCAACCTGGAAGTCAGAAGCTAGGTGAGATCTCATCCTTCCACAGTACCTGTGCCAAGAGCAATTTCAGTGGTACTCATGGATATCACATCTGCTCCTTCCACAGTTGATGCCCTGACTTATCCACTTCTACCCGGCTTTCCCCTTTCTGTGCTCAAATTCTTCAGGAGATGGGAGGGAAGATGCTTGAAAATTCCCTTTGAAATCTTGCCTGTGAGGTATGGAGTTATCAAAGCAACAAAGTTGTGCGTGTTCACCAGCCCTGCCACCACATCAAAGGGAAGAGCAACAAGTTGTTTCAAAGGGGCAGTCTTGTTCCCTTTTCCCTTTTTCCACACATATGCATACATATGTTGTTCTTTCTTTAGAAAATATTTTGCTTCTACTGAGACTGGTCATTAAGCTCTGTGCAGACAGGGGAAGTGCACAGTCCCTCACTGCAATCAACAGCATTCAGAGGGTAAAGCTCAGCTCTGATTCAACCCTGCAAAACAGGCCAATAAGGTGCAAACCAGTGGCTCAGAAATGGTCCCCTAAAAGGGCCCAGATTGCCCACAGATGCATGTCAGCTCCTCAGCCAAAAGACAAGTGGGTGTTGTCATTAGTACATTTGACAGCTGATAAAACAGAATTTCCCATGTGTTCAATAAAATCACAGGGCTCAGAGCCTCTTTCAACACCTTTATCCTGACTGTCAGTTACGAAGCCTCCTGATACTGATAAGACAGAAGTCAAGACAAATATTGCCCTGTTTTCTGAGGGGTGAAATAATGGCGTACACAGTGAAGTGACTCGAAGCCAGAATGACAGGACAAACACACTGCAGAGTTACAGTGGGTATTTGCAGAGGGAGCATGAATTTCAGGCTCACAGACACACAGAGATGCCTGGTCTAGTTTATGGACTCTCCATACCCAAGGTGAGGTGGACTCTACAAAGTGATTTCATCCCATTCTGCATCTGACTGCATTGGTAGTGGTGGCAGACAGACTGTGTGACTCCTACTGTATGACACCACAAGTAATGACAGGAACTTGGTTAAGAAGTGAGAGAGGCCATATTTGTAACACAAGTATGATGTTCCCAGTCCTGATGATATTCTGCCTCTGGCAACCTCCCTCCTCTCAAAGTTAAGTTGGTACTACATCCATCTACACATTGCTCCAGCAGTGGTGAGGTAACATGGGAAGAAAGCCATGGTTCTCCTCAGCCTTCTGCCTGGAGCACCTCTGCAGGAGCAAAACACTAGTGCAGAGCTGCTGGCACATGTGCTGGGAGGAAGAGGGTTAAAATCCTTGTAAGAAGTTACACTGGAAGTCTGTGTCCTACTCCAAACTGCTGGAAGTCTCTTCTCTTTGAGGTGTTAGATGTTGCGGTTTGTAAAAACTTATGTTTAATCTCTGTATGTCTTTGTGTAGGCTTTTTATGTGTGAGGTGAATTAAATGTTTCTGATTCTTTTTCCCCAGATCAAGTTAGTTTTGCATTTGCCTGCAATATATAAGTGCTTTTTCAAACCCCTCTTGTTTTGTTTTTCTTTTGGCACATTAGCTGAATTAATTGGTTGACTTTGTCTCAGGATAAACCTTTTGACAGCTGGTTTAACCCAAAAGTGAAAGATACTCTCTGCCCTGGAGAGTTTTGGTTCTCTTGAGAGAGACAGACAGAATGCAATGCATAAAGTGGGGAACTCAGCCTCTGAGCTGGTCACACAAGGTCACAGAAGAGGTATGTGATGGGGTAGCAACCCAAAACTGCCTGCCATCAGCCGTGATCACAACTTCCCTGATGCTTTCTTTAATAATTTTCTACCACACCAGAAGAAATAAAAGTTTACTTCCCTCCCATTTTCCTACGGCTGGATACTTGCTGTGTTTAGAGTTTTTCATCATGGTTGGCTGGGAAAGCACTGGTATAACAGGCTTTGCCAGAGCTATGCTTGACTCAGCCCACGTTTGTAACCACCGTCTGTAATGCTCAGAACCTCCTGCATCACTTTGTCCCAGTAGTCCCACAGCATGAGGCTTACAGGAGACAACACTGCCTTTCAGTAGAGTGTCTCCTGCTGGGGACACAAGGAGGAATAAATGGGTACCACATGTCCTGTGTTCTGACTCTGAAGGCTTCTTCCTGTGCACAGCAACTGACAGCACTTCCCTGGGCAAATGGATAATGACTAGGGTGAATCATATCTTCAGATATTTCTTGCCCCAGTTTCCTCTACTAAAGCAAAAAGAAAAAACCTTTGTTAACTTTTTTGCCACCACTCTGAAAAACATAAATATCATGGATGTATGTTGAATTTTGATGGATGTTAAAGTGGGCCATAAAATCACGTCTACCTGAATTGCACCTTTTTCCTGTTAACATACCAAAATGTTTTATGGAGGATGGCTGGTGCATCTGTGGATGACTAGAGCAAGGTTGAAAAGCAGTAGCCAGTGGGGCAACTGCTGTCACTGTCAGATGACAACAGCTAGCCTTGGGCCTTCACATCTTGGTGAACCGTCTTTCTCTGTTCTCTGGCATCATCAAAATTTTTCACCTATCTTATTAAGTGGGCTTGGTGAAGGAGGTCTGGAAGTGGCTTGATGGAGTGAAGAGCTTTGTGTGTTAGCCTGCACGGCATCTGTGTTGCAACAGGGTGAATTAGTAACATGTATTTGGGGCAGCACTGGGCTTCAGTTCACAGGTAATTTTCTCACCGCTACTCGTAATACTCATAGAAATTTATTGGCAGATCTTCAAGAGACTGTGAGCATCTTAATGGAATCAGAGGCCTCTTTTTATAAATGTCTCTCATTTTCACTTTTACATGTGTAAGTAAATTTCCAGCTCATAAAAGTGAAGACCTCCTCTTAAAAGTTCACATACACACTCACTAAAGCACAAAACTGCATTTTCATTCCCCTGAGGAATGAAAGGCTCAGACTCCTGCTTTTCCCATTCTTACGCTTTCACTGTCATCCCTGAAACTCTGCTGATGAACATCAGTCCTGATACGTGACTTTTCTGCTAATGCCTTCCTGGGACTGCACTCTGGACTGCGGCAGGGCTGTCCTCCTGTGAGTCTGACTGAGTGTACCAGCTGAGTTCCTAAACTGAGTCCAGTCCACAGCCACCCCCTTGTTAACAGGAAAGATTTTCAAACTTGGATAACTTGAGGGAATACTTGGGTATGGATGGAGCAATGGCTTTCCAAGGTGGGAATAAGAAGATAGTCAGGACAAGAGTCTGAGAAGGGTTTCAGTCTCTCCAGGGTTCATCATTGCAACTTACTCAGTTTCTGCTCTGCCTATTGTCTTTGACAGACACATCAATCTGGGATCTGGATCTGTGTCCTCTTCTTCTCAGTCTTCATTTCTCTTCCTGGGCATGGGCATTGTGCTTTAAACTTCAAGCACTTCTTCTCAGACCTCAGTTTCCTAACTGAGATTATTTATTGATAGTCTCTCATTTCTTTTTTCTTTTTCCTTTTTTCATCCATGGCTCATCAATTAACTGGAGAGGATATTGATCTGAAATTGTGTCAGGTTTCCCAAAGGTTTCTGGGAAATGCAACTGCTGTTGCTGCTTCAGATGATTGCATATTCTCTGCCTTTGATTCACAGAGCACAGCTAGGGAGTATTCTCACTCAATGTGACTTAAATGAGCAATGAGTTCACAATTTACCCTTAGGAGGGTATTATTTGCAGTTCTCACTGGTTGGGTGTTTTACATTAAAAAGAAAACAGATTAACCCAGAAAGTAACAATTAATTCCCACTGAGACCAATGGAAACTTTAAATTGGGAGCCCATGGCAGGCAGTCCAATGTTTGTTAGCTTATAGCACTAGGCTACCTGGCTGAAAGGATATTTGTGTCTGGCAAACTAAACTTTCAGTAGTAACATGATTTGTACCACAGTCTGGTTTCACTCTCCTCCCTCTAAAGGCTCCGTAAATTAAATTCATGTTGGTTGAACTCTGGGTGGTAAAACTGCTGCTGTAATTCCTAGTGGATCTCCCAGTGCTAGTACAGCTCCTGGAATTGGAAATTAGTTGCTTAAAGAGATCAGCTGTTGATTAATAAGAGATTCTTTTCTGAGTGTTCATCTGCTTTTCTAATAATGGGTAATTCTGCTGCAGCAAGCCTGTAATTCTCAAGCCTGGCATTAGGAAGAAGTTGTTGGCCTGTTCAACACATACATGTGCAGGTGTTCACCTCCTTTCCCATGCAGGAACCCTATTGATTGTAGCTGAACAGTAATAGGAGGTCTGTGACATTGGGGAGTTGTGATGGCTAGTTGATAAGAAGGTCCATTCCCCCAAACAGTCTGCAGTTCTTTCTGTCTCGGTCTGGTAGGTAATGTGATGTTGCAGAAGGGGTCTAAGAAGATGCAATTTTTTTCATTGACAGTATTTTGGTAGACAGAGGAGGAATTTCTTTGCGTGCTCTTACCTAGCCTGCCATCTGTCATCAGGAGAGCTTCTTGAATTTTCTCTTCTCTCATGTTGCTTGCTAAACATCACATGAGTTTCCCCAAAGTTAATCACAAATTAGTGAGAGACACATTCTTCCTACTGACTTAGGATGAGACTCTGCCACATAGTGCTGTATCTAAGACCAAGATTCTCACTCTTCAACCACTTTACCATGAAGAACTGCAAGTTTGAGATACTCAGATGTAACCTGAGTATTAACCTCTTACGTAAGACTTCAGGGAACATTTTCCTGAGATAAGCCAATGTCACTTGTTTGATACTTTCACCCTGAAGGGCAAGACAAAAGAACTACAGGAGGAGCTGGAGGGATTTTGAGTGACTCATCCATAATGAAAGCAGTAAGGCTGGTGTGGGCCCTAGGGATTTTGTTCATGCTATCCCTAGGCAGCTCTCCCATGTTTCTGGCATTGCCTTTCTAGGGCTGCTCAGGAGAAGGCAAGTCCTTCTCTCAAGTCCAGGCTTAATTTCGTACTTCAATGGGACTAATAAAAAGCTTGTCAGATGAAGCTTGTTTTCATAACACCCCCTGTGAGCATATGTCCAGCACACATGCAGACGCAAGCACAAAGGCTTTCTCATTATCCTTGGCTTTGTATCATTCAGCTTCCACCATGGTTTCTTGCTCACTGTTTGTACGCTGACCTGTATTCAGTGTAACATCCCAGCATGTGCTGTGTTTCTCACAGGAACCATTGTGCACATGTACCCACACGGATTATGCATGCACCAGATCTTCACAATTCCCTTGTTGTGCTTGGCACAAGTTCAAGTGAGTTGAATTGGAAACTGATGGCTTTTTCCCCTCTTATCACTACATGCAAATCTTCATCAGGTTGGTGACTTTCCAGCATATCACATCCACTATTTGTGTTTTGTTTTGTTAATCTATTAGCTCAGCAGATAATAAATCAGTCTTAGAATGAATTAGCACTTTGATGATGCCATTGTGCCTCACAGAGCACCACTTTCTTTTATGAGGGTGGCTAGTATTTCTTTCCTTGAAGAGTCAGCTTATGAATTTTCTAGCAACTAACAGAGCCTCTTCTGTAATTCCACCCTGAACATCTTCACCAGCCTGTCAGCTGCTACTCCTGACTGCTTTTCTTGTGCTATGGAGTTCCGTACTGCTCTGGGAAATCCCAAAGATGCCACCTGCTTTGTTGCGAACTGCTCCAAAACAAATTTTGAGTCCATCCTGTAGGAAGAGTGATTGTTGTGGGAGATGAACCAACACAGAGGGTTAGAGACCTTGAGTGCTGATTGAACGTGGAGTCTCCTGAAGATTTGATTTGGGATTTGATTTGGCTTTTTCTAAGTATGAATGCTAGCACTTGGTTTTCAGACCTGATGCCATGTTCAGCCAGTATTTCCCAGAGTTCAGAGCTGCTGTTAGTAGGTTGAAAGGTGGTTTGAACAAAGAACAGAGTTCCAGCAAAAAAGATACAGAAGATTCAAAGTCAGTCCTTGTAAAAATTGAATCCCTAATTTTAAGACAAAAGCCAGAACACATTAATCAGCTAGGCCGAAGAAGCATCTCTGTTTCTTCAGAGAACCCTTGTACATGGATGAAATGCATTCCTTCTCCATCAATCACAGTAACAAGCCTGTTTGCTTAAAGTAGTTGTGAATGAAAGAGATGGGATGAAATCACTGTCAATGGTCAGGCTGGGAATTCATCAAGATATCTACCGATCCCCCTAAAACCTATCATTGCCTGTTGAATTGTGAAGGAAATTAGTCAACAAAGTTTGGTTTATTTTCCCAAACTTATAGACTTCATTGTATTTCCAATTCATTGCTAAACATGACCCTACCTTTGTTCAATTCAAGGCGTTTAATGACTTCATAAAAAAACAGGCTCTTGAAATTTATACCCATAAGTTGTCATCTATGCCTTATTTTCAATTTTCCTCTGAAGTTATTAAAACATTATATGATCATAATATATTTATGGGGAGGGGGAAATGAGGCGTAACTCTGACTGAGGCACAATGATTTGATAAGAACTGTAACATACCGAGCCCTACTAACTTGTGCCAGGAGAGGGGTGTGTGTGGGTGTCTATACACCAAGTGGAATTTTGAGTACATATATTCCATAGCTGTTACATGGAATTTCCATTCTTCCAACCTATATAAATATTTATGAGGCTCAAATGTATAAATGTACCTGTTATAATTCCCCATCCCTTTAATCACAGGAGAGAAAAAAGAAGGCTATTAATGGACATAAGTAGCCTCCTGTTCTGCTCCATCTTCTGTTAGGTTACACTGCACCTTTCCTGCAGTATCTGAACTTCTGGCATGTTTTGGCACCTGGATGCCGAGCCAAACTTCCATTTGCAAACATGATGCCATGCGCTTTGACTGCAACAGCTCTGGACAGTAATTACCCTGCCATCGCATATCTGCACAGTGTTTGCACAGGGCTCCTAGCCTAGGACTCCAATAGATGATTAGGAGCTCCTAGGATGACACCAAAGACAGACCTGCAGATCACAGAGACCATTGTTCTCAGTCTCTAGGCTTTCTTTCCATGGAAAGAAGTCACTGCAGTGTCCAGGCTGAACACAGGCAGCAGTCAGGTCTGAAAGATGTCTGTATTGAAATAGAAATAGGCCACTGATTTTGTGGCAAAAAATGCAGTGCTGTATTAATCATTTTAGGGTAAAGCTGAATTCGGAATAAATCAGAGTAACCCTTATCTTGAGTACAGCTATTCCAGTCTCCAGTGGCTGAGAAACAGTCCGATCAAACCAATGGCATGTCAATATGAGTGATAGGAGACGTATGTTTCTGTGTGCTAAAAGCAGCACAACACATTGCAAGGGATAGGAAGCTGGAGTGGTTCCGACAGAGTCACATATGGCTTCACATATATAATGTGCAAATTCATCAGTCAATAATATTGAACACTTCATAAGGGTAAAGCTCTGCTCCTACAAGGGCTGAAATCCCACAGACTTAAGGGGAACAGATTGGAATGACTGCCAAGTTGCTTGCAAAATCCTGCTCAAGTAATGTTTTCCAGGGTGGTCACATGTGAGCAACTTTCTTCTTGGGAGACCAGGATTCATATCTGGCTTTAGCAATATCCAGCTGTTATTTCACCCATTTTCCTCTTCCATATGTATAGTACCTGCAGCCATCTGGATCAGGAGAAGGTGTCCATGCTCAAGCAGATCTGCGATAGCAAAGGAAGTTGCAAAACAAGTGCCTCACCCATACTCACAGAAAACTGTTAGAAGATGAGGAAAGGGGGCTTCATCACAGCTGTATGGGTTGTTGAACTACAACAGCCTGATAGTCAGAAGAATGGACTTTAGATAGGGTGCTCTGGAACTGATCTAAGGGATCCAAAGGTGGCTGAAAGGAAGAAGAAAGGAGTACAGGCAGAATTAAATCTCTGTGCCAGAACAGGCCAATTCAGGTCAGGAATGAAGCACCTTGGCAGAGCTGTGTGGGGAATCTGCAAGGTATCTGCCCTCGGGATTTCTGTGTGCAGATTTCTCCAATCTGCCCTCCTCTGGGCTCTTTCAGGCTCGTTACATCCACTCAGTAAGAGGAAGACACAAAGAAAATACATGCAGGAATTTTTCCCTGCTACATCAGCATTAAGCTTCACTTTTCCACTTCCAAACAGCTCTCCAGCACTAAGTGTGCTGAACTGACAGGACAGGTGTGTGGAGCCATTTGCTGGCTCACGCAAGAAAAAACAGAAAATATTAGCTACATTAGAACTACTAAAGATAACCCCGAGAGTCCTCCTTGCAGACAGCTCTGATCCTGCTGACTCTAGCTGTATGATGCTAGAGTGGAAAGACAGGCCCAACATGGCTGGGAAGAGAGGCCTTTAATTATTTTCATTCTCCGTTTTCATTTCAGCCTCCCTAGTAATTTGCGTTTCCTTTGTTATCAGAACAAGGGAGACAAAAGATATTTGTCTTGTAGATTCCTTTAAAAAGCAGTTCTCATACAAGTGACAGCAGCTTGCCTGACAAGCTGCTAAAACCAAAACCCAACAGTCTTTACAGGCTCAGTGCAGAGAACAGACCCAAGGTGACTCTTCTGACCACGACCCTATAAGGGCAAGAAAAGAATGTCATCTTCCAGACTATGGACAGGGCTGCTAATAGCAAGATCAGTGCAAGTCTAGGCTCAGGCATGCACTTGCTCTTATAGCCCGTTCCCGGGTAGCACCCAAGCAGGCCCACTAACCTCTTTCCTCCGGATCACCAAAGTAAGTTTGGATAGAGTTAACTCACGGTGGCAGCCACAGTAGCTGTCTTGGGGCTAAGAAATGCAGTGTTTAACTCTATTCTTTTGCTGAGCTTTGGTGCTTGGTAAAATTACTGATGTGCTTTGAAAAGGAAAGGAAATTGCTAGCACTAAGGGAAGGGTGGATTGTTTGAGACAGTTCAGACACCCAAGAGACCATCGTATTTTTCTGTTGGAGTTAAACTGAAGGGCGTTGTTCCATACTACACACATGGGAGTGCTCTTTATTTCCATTTCTAGCTCACAAAAGCTTGTGCCCATGATTTTCTTGTTGGGAAATCACACTGTTTACTGTAAAAGAATGCCTGAGTGCACAACATGGCTTTTGTTCCAAACTGTTTGCAAACTTTAGAGTAGCAACTGCAAAACTCTGTGGTATATCTATGTCCACAACCAGAAATCTGTGTTTCCTTTCTTCCTGTTCTCTGAGCTGGGCATAAGCAAACAGGCTACTCCCCAGAAAAACATATTAACTGCGAATTTTTGAGGTTGGCCAATGTGATGCCCATCCACAAAAAAGGCTGGAAGGAGTATCCAGGGAGCTACAGGCCTGTCAGCCTGACTTCAGTGTCTGGCAAGATTGTGGAGCAGATCATCTTGAGCGCCACTGAGCCACATGTACAAGGCAGCCAGAGGATCAGCCCCAGCCAATATGGGTTTAGGAAAGGAAGGTCTTGCCTATTCAGTCTGATGTGGGTGACTGGGTGACGCACCTAGTGGATGAGGGGAAGGCTGTGGATGTGGTCTACCTAGACTTCAGCAAAGCCTTCAACACGCTCTCCCACAGCATCCCCCTGGAAAAGCTGACGGACCATGCCTTGGATGGGTACATCCTCTGCTGGGATAAAAACTGTCTGGATGACCAGGCACAGAGACTGGTTGTGAATAGTGTTGCATCCAGTTGTGTCCCCCAGAGATCAATACTTGGCCCAGCTCTATTATACATCTTTATTGATGACCTGGATAAGGGGAATGAATCTACTCATAGCAAATTTACAGATGACAATAAGTTGGGGGGAGTGTCAATCTCCTGGAGGGTAGGTGAATTTACCTGCGCCAGAAAAGAAAAAAAAGAAAAGCTCCATCAGAGGTGTTCAGAGAAGGTTCACTTTGTTAGAAAACTCTGGTGGTTTAATACAGTGATTACAACATCAGGCTGTTGCTGGAAACAGGCTATGGCTGTATACATTAAAAATATTGGGTGTGGCTGGCTACCGCGTGGATACACACGGCTGATGTAGTCAGAGCACATTCATTATTCTGAAAACACAGGCAGATTTGTGCTTTGCTATGATTTGCTGATGCTCTGCTTTTCATTTCATTTGAACCTGTTTCCCTTCATGTTAAATACTTTTTGAGTAGAGTTGGCTCTGGTATTTTTAATGCCCTTAGCAGAGTTTGGAGGTGACCATAGCAGAGCAACTGTTGAAGACAGCAGAGTTCCAACAGCAATTGAACTGCATCCATGAACTGCTCTTCGTTGTGTCCTCTGGACATCTGTTGTGTTTCCTTAATGGGGACTGTTGTTGGCTTTGCTCTTCAGGAGATCAGCAAAATAATTGAATTCAAAAGTGCTCTGAAGTGCTGGTGAATTCAAAACTAAACACAGACAACAGTGGAAGAAAAAAATAGTTTGTAATACTTTGCAGCTCTTAATGTCAGTGTACACCCTCACCAGTGAAGAGGAAATTCTATTGATTATCCATGGGAATTCTCTTTGCACTTTTTAAGCGTCATAAGTTTCACATAACCTTAAAGTGTCACAGTCCCAGGTGACGATGAAGCGGAAAAAATATTGACAAAGGGAAGGTGACAGAGGAAACTGGAAGTCTGTAGTGGGCAGGAGGTTTCCACAGGGTGATGGATAAACTGCCTACAGCACAGGCAAGCACAAAAACTGGCTCTAGCTTGACTGCAAAAGACAGAGCCTCTTCTGAGCATGGCAACACCAGAGCAAACAGGTGTTCCTTGGTGAAACCTGAGCAACAGCACGTCAGTGCATAAAGCCACTGGGTCCAACGGCAGCTTTGGAGCCACTACTCTGTTGCCATGTCAAATAAGACCAGCCAAGACTTCTGTGTCTCCTGACACAGTAGAAATATTGCACGGTGATTTTGCCCAGCATCTTTGTACATATCTTGAGACAAGCAGGAGGTAATTTTCTAGAGGAAGAGCTTTCTTAACAGCACTTTCCAGCAGCTCTCTAAGAGAATGAGTTAGACTTTCATTGGAATTTTCTGCTTGAAAATATTAGTGGGATTTTTTTGCTACACCATGCTGCAGGCTCCTGCATGTTATGTTGTCATACTTGGCAGGAGGACCAGGGGTAAGGAAGTGTTAAGTTATAATGTAAATTGAGTTTATTGCTGTCTGGCAGAATATTTTGGCAGCCTTTTGTGACAAAGCCTCTGCCACAAACACTTTTTTGCGTTTGGAACCAGGTCAAACCGTTAATCTGGGTATCGTCAGGGACATGCACAGTACTACAGCAGCTCCTACTGTCAGAAGATGGATGAATCTCTGGCTTCCCAGTGAATGCACTCACTTCCGACAATGTTAAGAGTCGACAGGATTTGGAAGCAAGAAAGGTTACTGAATGAGGAGGAAATGACAGATTCAAAAGAGTCTATGTTAAACAGCCGTTCAAATCATAATGTTTCCAGTCACTTAGTGTTGCAGGACAGGCACCACATTTTTCTTGAGGCCATCAAAACCATAGCACAGACAATTACTGATCTGCCAAGCTGATAACTTCAAAGCTATGGAGGAAATCTATCCCAGTCTGGCCATAAGTAGTTCACATTTGGAACTCCAATTGCCAATAGTCATTTTGTGACAAAGACCATCACAGAAAGCCCGAATGCACAAGGGGAGGTTGGATAGTGAGTCTAGCAAGAGTAGGGACTCTTCTCACATAGAAGGGTCTTCCAGTTCACTGTGTCTCTGTAGTATCACGTGAAAACATCCCTTACATTATAACTAGTGTTTCTGTCACAATTCATTGTCCATCATTTCAGCAAAGGAAGAGACAGAAAGAAGGATGGTAGTGAACTGCACTTTCCTTTCTTGGGCCCTGCCACAGTACCTGTTAAATTAATGGGGCAATTGTAGGTGTGCAAATGTAGAAGAGGATCTGTTTGATAGACCTGCAGATGGAAGGGTTAACTTTATGCCTAAAATGACTTCACTCAAATATTTTCTTGGAAGGCTTTGAAAGAGTAAGCCTTTGTATTTTTTTCTTAATTAGCATTGATCATTGGCTGTACCAATTAATGCAATTACTTGGTTCAAAGTAAAATGTCCTATCAGATCTGTATCATATGCTAGTCCTCTCAGAAAAACAGTTTGGGCAGAGAAGATTGAAGAAGTAGATTAGCCAAAGAAAACATTTATGTTAAAAGAAATTATCGTTTGGAGGGGTTTTTTTAGAAGAAATGATACATTGCCTGCATGCAGAGTCATAACCCATTTCCTTTTCAATAGGAACTGAATACGTTTAATCACTGGGCTGTCATATTAACTATCTATTATTTTTATTTTAAAGACATTATGAAAACAAACATTAAAATCTAGGAAATTGGCTCAATATTGAAATTATCTCTTGGCATGCAGGTAGAATTTGAAGTTTCAGCAACTTTGAAAGATGGGGTTTCTGCCATGCTTTCACATCTGATTTTTCCAAATAATTTCAATGATCAGAGAAATTTACAGGCGCTGTTAGTTTTCCAGTTTTGCATCCAAAGGATAGATTGGAAAACAGAGACATGGCCCAAGTATAACCTCCCTCTTATCTATAAACTATGTTAATGTGACTGTGGGTGGTAGGGATTTGTATACTTGGACCAAATACTATTTTCGTTTAAAGTGTTAATCCTTCACTTGGAACTCATACATGAAAGACTTGACTTTTCAGGACCAGGTCATATATTTTCCAGGCTGGTGGATGCCTCAACAGATCTACTGGTGGGAATTTGTTACATTCAAACCCGAACACAGATCTGAATTCTGGATTTGCCTGAGGATCAAACCTTTTTCACAGTCCCAGTCCACACCTGAATACCATCACTTTGATCCTGACTACTTCACGGACTCTATGCTTTTACCCTTAAGAGACATTCAGACAGATTTGCTGTGCCTCTCCACACTTATTGTACTTCTATTTGTATGAGCATCAACCCCACCATCTCCTACTCGTTCCTTCTTGTTGGATGGTGGAGACCATCTTGGGAGATGGTTCCATCCTGGACATGAAATGGTGCCCTCCAGAAGAACTCAGAGAGAGGAGGATAACAAAACTAAGGAGAGAGAAGGCCTTCAGCTTCAATCTCCACACAGCGTTTCCCAGTTTTTTAGGGCTCTAATAACATTGTTCATTGTCATGTCCGACCATGATGCCACACAGCTTCTGAATGTCCCTCCAGCAAAACAGGCAAGGATGGTTCTATCTCTACACCTAATACAGTGCAGTGGACCTTCTCTTCCAGACCTGCCCCCGTCACTGCTCCTCTTCCACTATGAATGAATGGCTGGCTTCTCACCAGGCTTTGCCAGACACCACACAGTATCACAGTAATGATAAGGTTGGAGAAGACCTTAAAGATCATCCAGTCCAACCTAAATCCGAATAAACCAAGTAAACCTAACATCTAACATCTAGATCATGCCACTCAGCACCTCATCCAGCCTAACCTTGAACACCTCCAGGGATGGCGACTCAACCTCCAATGTGGGCAGCCCATTCCAAAACCACATCACTCTTTCAGTGAAAAATCTTTTCCTAATGTCAAGTCTAAACCTCCCCCGATGGAGCTTAAGACTATGACCCCTTGTCCTGTCTCCAGTGGACAGAGAGAAAAGACCTGACCCCTGCCTGACTGCAACAACCTTTTAAATAGTTATAGACAGCGATAAGGTCACCCCTGAGCCTCCTCTTTTCCAGGCTAAACAAACCCAGCTCCTTCAGCCTCTCCTCATAGGGCTTATCTTCCAGCCCCTTCACCATTCGAGTTGCCCTTCTCTGGACCCGTTCCAGCACCTCGACATCTTTCCTAAACGGAGGGGCCCAGAACTGAACCCAATACTCCAGGTGTGGTCTAACCAGTGCCGAATACAGGGGAAGGATAACCTCCCTTGACCTGCAGGCCACACCATTCTT